>NW_017547114.1:3273092-3357193 GCF_001854935.1 Bemisia tabaci
CCCCCCCCCGAGTGAAAACTTGACTCTTTGACAGTAGGTGAATGCTCGAGGACAAAAAATTGCGAAGTTCGAGAAAACCACTGTAAAAGTTTACAGGTGCAGCTAGCATTAAGAACCACCGGATTCAAATGCTTTTAACACCCATCATAATGCGAATTGTGGTTTGATCAAACCACAATTGACAAGCTGACAAACTTTGACTCTTATTCTTTAGAGTCTTGGAAAATGTTTGACATGAAACAGTGCAGTGAAAATTAATCGTTTTGGCCCAACTTTCTTCCTCTTCTTCTTTTCTTTTTTTTCTTGAGGCCTGCTTGTTTTTCGCCGTAGGAAACAATTCGAGTTTCCATTTTAACACACCGTCTGCATAGCTCTGTCAAACTTATTGGGAGCGTGCGCAAACTTTTAGCATTTCATGGCGCCCCCCCTCCCCATCCACAACTGGCGCCGTGGCACCCGTATTTCAGACCCTCTGTTCTCAACGACTACGTCAGTATCGACGGTGGATGCGCTTATAAAGGGAGGTCTCGACTTCCACGGGCCGGAGCCAGTGGCGTGGCGTGAATTGCGATGTATCGATTGTTATGCCGCTTAAACCTATGGAAAAGGATCGATAGACAGGGTGTTCGCAGCGAACACCTCAATAATCGATTCTTTACTGTAGGTTTAAATGGCATAACAATCGATGTATTGCAATTCACGCCACGCCACGAGCCGGAGCCGCCGGTGGTCATGCGAAGGGGTAAGGTTTAAAGGAAGATACTCGGTGGAAAGGAAGTGACGATCAAAGCGATACTAGATCCTCGGGGCACGTGGACGGCGCACGTGTGCAAAATTCCAGAGATTCCTCCAGGTCTAGCTTCTGCCCGACAAAGGTCGTCAAGTGATACTCGCGCTCCCGGCTCCCGGTCACTAGACAGACAGCGCACAGCGGAACGAACCAATAGAAGAGGTCGGACATGACATTTTTTACCACAAGTTCAAATTTTCATGTTTCATCACAACTTTAATTTCAAAGGATGTGTCTGAAAGGAAATTTCACGAAAAAACCAATGGAGCCCCTCTTCAACTTGTTCGTTACATATTTTAAAAAGGATGAGCTTTTAAAATTTCCAGATTTTGTCCGACTTCTCTCGTTGACTCGAGTCACCAAAGTTTTCAAGGAATGAGGTCGTATAGTTTTCGACGCAGAAAATGAAGTATGAAAAGAAGTATGCAACACTGCAAACCAAGTTGTGCATTTCTGCAGTTTCACCGTGGATTCGGTAAATGTAAAAAGTGTTTTGATTAAAGTCACCACCAAGTATTCTTAGATCTGAAGTCACGCCGTGTTCACGATTCACCATGGTTTATTTGATCTGAGCAAAACAGCCGAAGATAGTTGAGACGTAATCTGGCCTCCTTTTTTTCACATTTCTCTCGGATTAAAACGACACCTATAGCCTGAAGCGTAAAGCGGAGCATTGCAAATTCACGCCTCGCGCCATCGCGCCTTCAATTTTGCACACGCAACACGGACATCCATCAAGTACGAATAGTTGTATCCCTGCGCCGTCAACAACGCGCGTCTTCGTCCTCTCCCTCGCTCTGTTTCCATATTGTTTAGTTTCCATTTTTCTAATTCGTAGTGGTACTTTGAGAGTCATACGTCAGCAAGACAGCCGAAGGTAGGACAGGCGTAATTCGGCCTCATTTTTTTCTGTTCTCTCAAAAATAAACACTTACCTAGAAGCATCGAGCAAAGATTTGCAAAACGCTTCACGCCGTCACGCCTTCAACTTTTCGCACGCAACACGGACATCCATCAAGTACGAATAGTTGTATCTCTGCGCCGTCAACAACGCGCGTCTGCGGCCTCTCCCTCACTCTATTTCCATATTGTGCAGTTCACATTTTACTATAATTCGTAGTGGTACTTTGAGAGCTATACGTTAGAAAGACAGCCGAAGCTAGGAGAGGCGTAATGCGGCCTTGTTTTTTTTTGTTCTCTCAAATAGGGACAACACTTAACTAGATGTATAGAGCGAAGGATTGCAAGTTTACGCTTCACGCCATCGCGCCTTCAATTTTGCACACGCAACCCGGACATCCATCAAGTACGAATAGTTGTATCTCCGCGCCGTCAACATAACGCACGTCCTTTCCCTAGCCCTACTTCCATATTGTGTTGTTTCCGTTTGTCTTATTCGTAGTGGTGCAAGGGTTTTGTGACCAGTTCGATCACAGGATCACACATCTGTTATTGTGATTTATCTACAAAAAACTGTCAAGATCAATTTGCTCCATAAAACGACGGGATGAGTATAAAACTTGTCGGCTCGTGCACGTTTTAGCTGACCTGAAATTTATACTCGACATAAAAAATGAGCAGATATGAATATTACAGAGTTACATCTTATCGTAAAACGTCAGTAATAGAGTCAAAGCGCCCACCATCACTATAAATATAAAAGCTGTTCTCATCGAGAGTGGCTATCTGCTCTGGTATCCCACATTGTAATATAATGTAAGCGGAGTTTAGTGGCTTCACTTTAAAGTAGTCCGGCGACAAATAGCCGAAGAATGACTCGAAACGCCCAAGAACGAGAATGTATATCGAAAGAGCATTGATAGGAGCGCCAAAGCTATGCGTAAACAAGGAAATTTTATTAATGACATCTTAGCGATTTTTCCTCGTTGGTTCCAACAAATTAATGCATTATCCCAGAGTGAGTGATAACATCTGAGGAAGTATGTGTTTTTTCCAAATTTCTTTTTTTAAAAATACAAGTGTTCTAAAGTAAGTTTTTTGTTAGAGCGTATGTTTTTTTTTTACACTAATTTTTTGTGTAAAGTGTACAAGAACTTACTTGTGCATATGTGATTAGAACATCACGAGGATAAAGCACAGAGAAACTAAAGCTATATATGTCAGACCATATGGAGGTAGGGTAGACTCGTTGAATCCCTAAGTATCAACTGTTGGCAACCCGCCTGATTAAAAGACAAATAGCTAAACGAAAGTATGTTAGTTACACTGATAAAATGATTAAATTAATTATCTTTGTCTTTAAGATCAAAAGATTTTAATAAAACAATTATTTATTATTAAGTAACCAATTAAAAATGAATTAAAATTTGATTATTTAAACAGCGACGCTTTGGAGCATTGTTTTATGAACCAAATCTTCCTCCCCGTCCGAATTGGGTGGAAAGGAACTCCAAAGAATCCAGACACATTGGTGAAGGTCAAACACCTCCAAGCAACCTTTCTCCGAGCAAAAGCCTGGCAAATAGGTTAGATGGTGCGCCGAGATGGCACAGGTACCATCTTCACACCAGCACGGTGCAGAGATATTGCAGACAATTAAAGGAAATCGAACAGGGGGCAAGACAAATGAAGCAATCGATAGCTGTTCAATCTCGCACTGCTATTGCTACAAGGAATTGGGAACTGAGGTCGTGGCGAAGGAGGGGGGAGGGATGCTGGCTCTTGATAGGACCAATCGCGCGAAAAGATCAGCCCGGGTCGGGACACAGGGGCGTGGCGGTGAGTGACGGCTGTAAACATAGTAAATTTTCGCGCTCAAAATTGAACGGCTCTTACGAGGCGTTGTTGGCAGATTTTAAATTGTTTTTTTTTCAGCCGTCACGAATTGTGGACCCTAGGCAAGTCTCTTTATATCTATGACCAAAGTGCGAAACCACGTATCTCCGTTTGTGACGTTACAGGCATCCTGTCATACCTCATGCACTGGAATAAAAAACACATTGGATCGAGAGTCCAGACTCTTAAAAACATCGACGAGAAAAAGACCTCTTGATTCAATCAGAATCTAGCTTAAATCAAGAACCAAGCCTCCTAATTCAAGCGGATTTCGTTTTGATTCAAGCAAAAATACGATCGAATCAAGAGTATTTTTTCTTGTTAATGTTTTCAAGAGTCTGAACTCTAGATCCAATGTGTTTTTTTCCAGTGTGGTTTTCCTTGAAAAACTAGTCACCGTGTTCCATCGAAAACCTCCTTGATTTTTCCTCCCCATTAGCAAAATATTCTGTACACATTTCAGGATATCAAGTTTCTTTGTTTCGCCTTGAAAGAATAAAATGGAAGCGGACATTTTGAAATACCGCAACGAAGATATGTGGTTTTGCACTTTGCCATCAATATAGTAAAGCTAGTTATTTGTGAATCCATTTCAGCAACATACTGATTTAGTAACTACGCCATACGACATATCGCCATTAAATTGTGCCACCCCTAAAATTGCTGTTCAATGGTCAATGTTTTGCCGGATGGAACCATGGAATGTATCAAATATCGAATGACGTAGTCACTAAATCATTTCAATTCAATATGCTTGCAACCTAGCGCTTCTCATCCAAACTCCTGGTATCTCTCAACCTCTGAGTACGCAATAAGTCTTTCGCACACAAGAACAACAGCCAACGGAGTAAACTAACGGCAAAATTGCAGGGAATTGACATTCAGTCATATAAAAAATGTGTAAAATTTACTCCTTAACACAGTATTTGCGTGTTTGGTAGCGTGTGTATAATTTCAAATTTACTGACAGGCCGGGTATTTTTTCTTAGTCGTTGGTAAATAGATTTGCTCGGCGGAGAGAACCCTAAGAAAACCCAACTTATATTACCAATCTTAAAAACTGTTTTTACGTTTGCTTCACGTGCTCAAGTGTTTGTGTCCTTTTTATTTCTCGGTGTTACAAAAATCATTGAAGTCATACTTAAGAACAATGCATATCAATTTGCGAGATCGATTTCTGATTGAGCTCAGGTTTTCTTACAAAGTTCTCCGCACAAACCTGACGGCCAGCTGTGTGAAAAAGTTCCCACAGACGGCGTAAATTTGAAAATTTGTGATATGGAGTATCCAAGGGATATCATTGAATATTTCGGAAAACTTGAAGGAAAGGAATTACAAGTATGTCTCATTTTGCCTTGGGTATACAAAATAATAAAGACCATACGGCTGTCACCCTCTCAGCAAGAATCGCCAAATAATGCAAAATGGCAGCTCTGTAGGTCCACATCCCTCAGTCCACAATTTCGTTAGCGACTTATTTGTCCGTTCTAACGAAGTTACCGATTCCGTCTGCAGTTTTGCATGTTCACAGTTTACATTTCTCGGGCGTGCGTGGTGGTGCGCTAGTGTTTATGCTGCCAGTAAAATGACCGTTGCCGCAATTAAGATTTCCATCTCGCGCGCTGGTGCCAACTCTCGCTTAATTGCTTTGCGCAAATTGGGCTTGCGCATCTTTTGACGCGATGCACAAACAAAATTTCCAGGAAGTTTAGCTTTGCGAAAAATAAAAAGACGGGGGGTTGAAAGAACTCACCCAAATTTTTAACCGAGAAATAGATGTAACTTCTGACACCAGTTAAATGCATTGTTTTTAATCATTAAATTAATGACAATTTATTTTTCTGAAATAGAGTATAATGAGAGGCCTTACCTGTTAGTATGAGATATATTATGACACTTTATCTCATTGGAAAGTGTAAGAAAAAACGAAAAGAAACTAAAAAATTATGTTCAAGAATCTTCGCGTATCTTTGTCAGTTCATTTTAATTAACATGACTCAAACCCATTAAAATTAGCCAAAATTTATTATTTACAATCGTTCTTTCAATTGATTCGATCACCAAAGAGTTAAGGTTCATCAGGTGCGGCATCAATATCCCACTTCTTTTAATTTTCCCTGGCGTGCCTTTTCCTTTTGCCTTTTAATTATCCTCTCCCTTTCTTCTTCCTTTCTCCCGCCCCTTGGAAAAGTCACTCGTAGAGAGGACAGGACGAGAGAACTACCAAAAATTCCAACCAATTCAGAAGAAGAACGTATCGTTACATTATATCGAGGATATTTTTAACAGCATCTATTTTTGAATATGAACTAGTTAATAAGCAAGATATTTATCGTATCTTAAAAGTCATCACACAACTACGCTGTCCGTAGTTTTTTTTTTTTTTTTTTTTTTTTTTTTTTTTTTTTTTTTTTTTTTTTTTTTAATTTATTTTTTTTTTCCTGCTGGTTTAATGGCTTCGTGTCTCTGTCCGTAGTCATGCGATGCCAACTCAATCTTTCCATATGACCGCAAAACCTATAGAAGGAAGAAAGATTTCAAAAAAGTTATAATAAATAAATCATTAATTGAAAAAATTGCCACCTTGTCTCTCCTAACCTCATAAACTAATATTGACCTTGATTTGATAATAAAACGAGTGTAGTATCTTGAGGATGACCATCAGAAATTCTTAACTTCCCTCCCGTTATTTATCTAAGCCTCACGTCCCGATATTTAATATCGGAGGAGATGATGATGGTGATGGAGCGTTAATATATCCATTTCCTCTGTCAACTCACGGCGCGGAGGAGAGCGAAGAGCGCGAGGGAGGGAGGGGGTGGGGAGGGGCGCTAGTGGGCGGAGGGTGGCAAAGTGGTAAGGTAAAATATGAGCAGAAACGTCTTATCGACAATGAATAGAAGGAAGGCGTCCCGACGTCCCGATACGATATTACTAATAGGCGCCGCTTATCAGTGATTTATTACGATTTTTTATATCTATCAGTCGCCTTCTATCCCACCTACTCCTCCCCGTGCTGAGTAAGAGCGAGGAGAACCTCATTACCGATTATTTATTCATTCATTGACTTTATTTTCTTCCGAGACGAACACGATTTTAATGATATCGTTCACTTCTCTTACCCTTCCGCGATACCGTCTACCTATTCAAGCATCCTCTCCTCTATCAGGTTGAAGTTCTTGATGCTTGGTACGCTCTCCACTCCTCCCCCTCCCCCTCTCGTCGTGCTTTCCTCTTGATTTTTAGGTGTGCGTTAGTAAGTCTATTCAACTGGATTAGCTATGAGCTACTGTGTAAATTACAGATTGTAAAACTGACGCAGCCGGCCGATAATTGAAATTAATAGACAAAGCTATCGACAAAGAAGACAAAAGGGATGTCGGGGGATCCTATTGGTGGAAGCGAGTGGTCGCAATAGACAAAGGAGGTAGGTAATAGACTAACTAACAGCAACCAACGAGAGACCCTATAGTCAGTCCCTCATTCTTTGCTTTAGTCTATAGGAACCATGCACTTCAACCAACAAGATGCGCTCTATACTCCCTATGTCTTCTTTGTCTATCGCTTTGTCTATCAATTTCAAAAATCAGCCCGCAGGGCAACAACATAATTGTATCGATGGCTAAAGTGAGACACGACATATCTCCACTCCGTTAGCGTTGTCCCAGAATCTCCGCTCCGAGTTTATTTTTTCCACGTGGAATAAGTCAACTTCATAAGTTGAAATTAGTGCAGAATATTCTTCTGAAAAGAAGAATGAGGCAAGGCAGTTTCAAGAAATTAAATCGTCGATTAGTTTTCCAAGGAAGAAATAAATATGATTGGCAGTCTACTAAGTCGCAAATGGAGATACGAGGTCTCGCAATTTAGACATGGCTCTGTGTCATTTCACTTTAGCTCCTCATTGTTCGCCTTCATTTATTCAAGTATACAAAACGCGCTCTCACGAGTCAATATAGTTGCCTACCAATCGAGTCACCCGAATCGTTTTTCTCCCCGTCTCATATTTCTCGAGCCCTTCTTCCTCAACTTATTCAAATGTTTTCTAAATTTTTCTTAAAACTCACCCATTGAGACGAGTACAACATAGAGAATACGCATTGACTGCAGCTAATTTTTGATCAATATCAACACACATTGGTATCAATCTACATTAAAATACTGCTGTTTGCGATCTGACAACACAAATTGTATTTTCACCTTTTATCCGTCCTATTTGTTCGAGTTTTTATTTATTTCAAATAAACTAACAAATCATAAAATTCAGCTGTACGCTAACCTAATGCAGGAAAGGAATAGTCGTAAACATGGCCAGCAAAGTTATTCAAAATATTATCTCTTCAATTTTTATCATTCATCGAGTAATAAGTTACTATTTTTTTGCGTCTACCCGCAGTCAAACCCCTTTCCTTTTTTAACAGGAGAGATAAGTAGTCGTAGGAGGAAAGTGATCGAGCGTGTTAAGGTATACAACGAGAGGGGGGGGGGGGGGTTCAAGGGAGCAAAAGGATCGGAGGATGAGGGAACGAGGGTGACGGAAGGGTTGGTACATGTCTTCATAATCCCTGGCTGGACTTACGCGATAGCGTTTATCTCAGATTATCCCGCCTCCGGTGCTCAGGCTGACCAGTGGCGTCCCTCGCTCGTCCGTCCGTTCGTCCCTGGTCAACGTAATCTTAGACATTCCGCCTTCCGGCTTCAGCGAGGTACATTGTAACAGCCGCAATTGAATTTGGAGCGCTTCGATCGGCGCGCGATGAAAGATGCGACGCTTCCAGAATTGCCGTTTTGAGCAGGATTTTCCTCTTTCACATCGTCGCAACCTAGACCAAAGAGCGTAGCTACGTTTCACTGTTGTAAAATTACTATTCGCAATGTATATTTTTACCAAGAAACCATAGGGTATCTCTATTTACAAATTTTACTGAGTTCTCCTCCAATGATTGGCAACAATTTTGTTCTTTCGAAAGAATTGCACAGTCATATTTTTGCAAGGAAAATCCAATTTTGAAAACTCGGAACAAGGGCAACTCTTAGCGTTGGATTTGTTAAAAAAAAACAGGCTCTGCTATAAAATTAAGACTTTACAGTAAATAATAATTATAATAACATAATAATTATGATACTAGTCATTTCAATGCAACAAGAGGAAAGAGTATATTATTTTAAATCCATGCGTGATAATTTCTTCAAGAACGTCCTAAAATTTGATCAACAAGTCAACATTTTTTCAAGAAGCACAGATTCTCGTGGCGTAATTAAATATTCCTCTTAGCGAAAACCCAGTTGCGGCGCCGGGGTTTCGTTTTCGGTTTTCCTTACCCCGAGTCGCAGGAACTCACCTGAACCTGGTAAGCGTCATCGGTGACGTAATTACTACACTTCCGTTTTCAATCCGCGGTCGGGGCTCGAAGCAAGCTCACAGTTTGACTTATCGAGTTGACATGTTCTTATACTTTTTCCCGCGAGCGTGGCTCCTCGGCGTCTTCAACCCCTCGCCGCCATCCCCCGAGAGGAGATAGCGGGCCGGCGGTAGATATTGTAAGAATAATTGAATTTTAAGCAGAAAGCGCCAGGAGAGAACTCAAGCACGGTGTACACAAGGCGTGCATCTGGGAGATAGCGTTCGCAGCTCAGGAGCCTTCGGCCTGATAAGGGTGAAAGAATCGGAATGTTGATCCTTCCCGAGTGCGAAGCTTCCACGATAAGAAAGGCTGTTTTAAAGAGATAAGCCGGCGCCTCCTTCCCGAGGCACCAGCCCCGTTTTCAGCAAATTCAGACTCGCATAAATTCTCCCGGGCAATTTTAATAAGTTTAAACAATTAATTTGCTCCACCTGAATTTAGCCCCCTCCCCCCGCCCTCCCAGGCAGTCTCCAAGTCGCTCTCTCCTCATTCTCAGCGGGGCTCTATCTGTGTTGCCGCACGGGTCGTCGTTTCCCAGATATAGGAACCTATTTCTATTTCAAGGTTGCAAAATTGACTCAAATAATTCAATTGTTTACAAAAACACACTGGTGCAATTTTCGTTCAAAATTTTGCTGATTTTTACATGAGAAATGATGAAAAGTCAGGAATTTTTTTAGCTATAAATACCTACGAATCTCTTCGTAAAAGTGCAATTTGTGAGAGGGAATTTGGCAACATTGAAATATAGTTACGTTCTTTCGCGAGAAAATTGACGAATTCATCGAATGCCTGGGTCGTTGCAATGGGCCCGTTGTTATCTTGCATTATGTTCATTTTCACTGAAATTTCGCCGAATCTTATTTTCCTGACATAGGCGTAACTGCATTTCAATATTGCATCATTTCCGTTCATCATTTAATGAGATCATCATTTTAATTGTATTTTTACCGAAAAATTGTCGAATTTCTCTGACTGAAAATTTTACTTTGCTCATACTTAAAATCAGCACCGTTTTGGACGTAAATTGTGCATGATCATATTCTTGTAGAATATTGACTTTTTAGTTAATTATTCAACTTGGGTTGGAGTTACGTTCGTGGCACTTCGTGGAATGGGTTCTTTCTATTTTGCTACACTCGATTGGTCAAATGCCTGAGCCGTCTGCTCTGTCATCTTGCATTAAGTTTATTTTCACTGTAATTTTGTTATATTTTCAGCTTTGCCAATTCATTATTGTTGAATGATGACCTTCGCTTTAAGCCGTTCAAATGGGAATTCTTTTTCAAGAAAAAAAAACCAATATTTTTAGCTTGGCTACAAAAGTTGTTGTCGGCAAAAAAAGACAAATAAATTATTTCTAAAGTGAGACAGAGACAGTGGTTTCTCGTTGCTGAATAGATTCCAATTGACTTGGCGCATTTCAGAGCCATCGAGGTGTTTTCGTAAGCAGAATGACTGATACATAATAATGTGTTAGTTCAGACAACAGTCTGATACCATATACCTACCGTCTAAGTTTGCTGGAATATAGATCGAATCTATCGATTTATTAACTCAAAGCTGCCGAAGTAATGATTAGCGACAACTTCTGGAACTGTTTTCCCGAACCAAAAAAATTATCTAAGTATGTCTATCTCTCTACACCCGTCATGAACAATGCCTTAGACAAGGTGAACAAACCACTTACCCAACTAATAGTATGCAAGTCTGTGACCCATATATTTGTGTTAAAATCTGTTTTCTTTCAGGAAAATTGAACGGCTTATAGCCGTAATGAGTTGTCACACATGTCACTGATGTACTGTGATAAGTAGACTTACGGAGTTGTCATACCGTCGAGACAGTGTGCGTTCTCACAATGATTCGTGCGAAAGTTTCGGTAGGCATGGCAATCAGTTGGCACGTGTATTTCGTTTATCTTTGCAGCACGTCCTCAAGCATCGTCCATGTCCTCTTTTTCTCAGTGGTTTTGTTTCACGCAGGCCCATCAGGGAACAGTTTTAATTAGTTCGGGAATTCAACAACGGCAAAATTGTACGATCAAAACTTTCAAAGTAACCAAACCTTGCCGTACGAAACTTTGAATCGAACGTTCCGAAGTTGTAACCTTACATTTGAAAATCTCTAGTTTTAGAGAATTTTACTTGATTGAACTGTAGTCTGACCCCTCTGAACTGTCATGTTTATTGTACGTATTTCAGTGTCACAGAGAACACACTCTGAAGCTAAAGAAAAAGTCATTATGAACTCAATTCCTTCAATTTTAATTTATCGTAAAAAAACACAACACAAAAAATCGGCAACATTTTTTGGAAAAAACACGCAATTGAACATTTAAACTTTTTTTCGCTCCAGAATAACTGAATTTTATTACGCATTGAGATAAGGGCGAGAAACAACATTGGAAACACCTTAAATCGAACGGTGTTTAAATTTTACCTCTTCAATTGCCTGTTTTTTGTGTGAGGGGGACTTGAGAAGGCTCAAAATCTTGTTTAGGTGTTTGACTCCAACTCCTACCGACTTCGAAGCTTCTCACATTTCACAAATATTTCATTCCAGATATCATTCTTTTTCATCAGTAAAATCCCAAAACAGCATTACAAGCAGACAGTGGTTGCCAAGTAAAAAATTTTGAGCGCAATAACTAAGGCGAGAAGAGTTGAAAATAATGGCGCATTCTGATGAAAATAACGAGTACAATCGTTCTACAAATCATATCTGCAAATCTCCTGACTTCTATCTCGACCCGCTGCTTATAGTTAAGTTTAGGAGGCTAACAGCACCGCAGATGGTGCTCCTCAAACATGTTTCCAGGATGCTTGACCCAAAGATGTGTCGACCTCCATGGATGAAACCAAAATTGCACTATGATGTTGCCAGTTTCCTGGGTGAAAGTTTTGTCTTTCAAGTGTAGCCATTAAGACAGAAAAGAAATTGTAAATACACAGATTTGCCTAACTACATCAGACATTGCCTGATTCTTTTTTTAAATTTTAACAGAAAACCAAGCGACATTCACATGGATCGCATCTAGCAAAAAGGAAACAGCGCGATTGAAGTGTTTTCAAAATCGTGCGATTTCTTTTGATAAAACTTGATATACACACGATATTAACATTTTTATGATTTTTTCATTTTAATATTAACAATGTTTTGGCCGAAAGAAAAAAACTATCGGCTATTTAATCGATTTTTTAGATAAGTATGAAGAAGCAACATTTTTACAACTCTGTAATCACGCTGATTCCTTTTTGCTAAATGCGATCCACGTGTGAAATTTAATAGCTGCATTTTGCCTAATTTTCGAAAACTTCTCAAGCAGTTTCATGGCATTATATCTTATAGTTTTTCGTTTAAAAAAGTAGAACAAGAAAATCACCAGCTGTCTCATCTAGAATCGATATATTCAATGGATTTAAATGGAGTTTTAACAGTGTTGCCAATACTTGCCGGATTCGCGACCGCCTCAACAGGGCCGGAAAATCTTTATCGGTTGCCACATCATGTTTTCGTCGGCACGGATGACATGATTTGAGAGATGCAACGAAAAATCGGAGTGGGTCTGACGAGTCGGTGTTGGGACTTGGGAGCATGGGGCTGGGGAACCAACCCCCCCCCCCCCCCCCCCACAAAGAAGCGGGCCTAGGGGCAGCCCCGGGCCCCGGCCAGTTGGACGTATTTATGCTAAAAGGAACTATGTGCATAGGGTTTGCGTGCGTAACATAGTTCCTTTTAGTATGAAAAACGTCCAGTTGGGAGTTGGATCTGTGAGTTGGATGTTAAGGCTATCGCGGGCAGCCATCAGCTGTTCGTGCTTGGCACAACGACCAGATCTGGCTGCCAGATACAAGTCCGACTTCTTTTGTTTTACGCTTGTGCGCCATATTCCGAATCCCCATCCGCACGCCATACTTCCCCGAAAAATATCTTTTTTTAATCGATGTAAATCCAAAAATTAGACGACCACCAACGCAAGATCTCCCAAGAAACGAGGTACTCGAACGAAATTTGCAATGCCAGAAGTTTTTCTTGGGCAAAAGTCCAGACCTCTCTTGGGATTTCACGGACTTCCAAGGAAAAGGCAGAAAAAGATGCAAAAATCGTGGGAAAATGAGCGGAAACATTGTAATATCTAAAAGTAATCACGGAATTGAGCGCAAGGAGAGGTGTCGATGAGGGCCGTTTCCGGGCCCACCCTAAATTTTCTGAACTGTACAATTTTTTGCTCATTGGAGGTCTTTACTTTACGGATCGGATCATGATTTGGCCGTCTCGGGTCTGCAACTGGTGCATCACTTGCTTACTCCTGGTTTTGCGGATTTGCAGACGAATGCCAAAAACTCCGCATTTTACACCAAAATCAGCCTGCAGACCCATGCTTAGGCCAGTAATCAAACAAAATAAAAATCAGCCTGCAGATCCAATGATCCATGTTTATATAGGCCAGTAATTGAACAAAATAGAGACCGAAAATGACCAACGCATGATGCATTTCGTAAAATATGAACTCTCAACGAGCCAACAATTGTAGCGTTGAGTATATTCAGCAGGAGTTGGCCCAAAAACGACCCTTATCGATACCCCTCCTTCCCTTGAAAAAATTGAACGGGCTCTCGGGTGAGTAAATTTTAAGCTTTCCAGGTGTGATCATCGTGATTTTCAAGCCTCCTGTGATGAAAGACACCTTTTTTCTCGTTCCAAATAAAGTTTTAACAGACCTCTCCAATGCCAGAAGATATTTTAATGCTTGATTCCTGGCCCCATCTAGTAGACATTCAAAGATATTTCCAGTTCGAACGATGAAATCATAGATTTCGGGCACATGCTGGCATCGGGGTTCGACCTAGGAGTGACTGTTGACTGAGTGAGTCCAGCTGAGCCAGCTACCAGAAGTCAGAATGTCTCGGCGAGGGACTTTTTCGTAGCTGGATTTGGATTTCCATCATACGAACACGATTCCGGCAAGGACCGACGCGATGTCGCCTTGTCGATTTCTTCGCTCCTGTGACGTAAGGACGTATCTCAACATCCACGTGAACCCTGTTCTGCATGTGATCCCTTGCTTTTTGGGGCTCAGGCGGAAATCGACGTACGCCCTTCTGTCAGAGGGATGAGGATTTGTGGGGCTGCAGCACTCATCGCACTGTCATGTTCCTTGTCGCCCCGTGCTGTCGCGTTGCCGCCAATTGTCCGCCTCGTGGATCGTATTCGATAGTGGTTCGATGCTTCGATGTATCGTGTGGTTCAAGACAATAGAACATCGCTTTAAACAAAAATTTTAGGATTTAAGTCGAAAAAGCTGAAAGTGAGAAAATCACTAATAATTACACTTTTCAATGGTACTTGGTACTCAAAAGAATCGAAAATCTATCACAAGAGACCGTTCCCTCAGTTTGTAAATGACTTTTGAGGCTATTTTTATAACATGTTTGGCTGTACCATTAGCAGGAGTCTTAACCATGAACACCCTAATGAACATTTTCATGATTTCGAGTGAAATCCGACATACTGCATGGGGTCTGGTCTTGTCACCTGATTTCGAAATGTTGTTTTGAGGCCAAAAGATTTCTTTCCAATATTTCATATTTACTTTTCCGTAAATTCCAAGTCAAGCTTCATCTTCCAGAATTTTGAAGATTTTTTGTACTCTTTCCAAGAGTTGTGCTTTATTCTCAAGATACGAGCTGGATGGGGCACCGCACACTCAGCGATAAAGGAGATCATGGAGCAGAACACAGGGAGTAAATGAGGCAGAAAAGAGCAAATGAAGTAGGTTCAAGCCGCACAGATCAATGAACGTTATGATTCGCTGAAGTGTCTCAGCCGGATGTTTGAGTAACTGGTTGTTCCATCTCAAGACGGAAACGCTTGCTCTAAGTTCCTTCTCTCCGCTTCTGCCACGTCGGATTCGTCCTTCAAAATTGCATTAGAAAACTTATACATGTCGATTCTGTGTGAATACGTGTGTAGAATACTCTGATAAAACTTACTAAGTCACTGGACGTAGGGTATGTAAATATTGTTCTCGGTGAATCCACATATTTTGCTCTTTTGATCTGCATTTCTTTTAAAATTCATTTAAAAGTTAGAAAATAATATTTGTTCATCACCGATATTGAAGTTAGGTTTTCAAGTGTGACCAAATTTTGATGGAAATTCAATGTATAATGTTGAAAATGTGATTATGCTTTCAATGATAATTAATTATAAATTTGATTTGCAATGGCTGTGTTGCCATAGCAACCGTCAGTAACCCCATCATCCGAGGCATCATCCGACTCTGTCTGGAGAGTGCCATAGAGCACTCTTCAGACAGAGCAATTCTTCTACTTTGTTTTTTGAAGTTCTAGAGCAAAAGTTCACAGAACTTTACGCGAAAGTTAAGTTCCGTAAACCTATCTCTATGTGGACAAGGCTTTCCATTTATGAGAAATGAACGCAAAAATTATGAAAGAACCAACAAAAATGTGGTTTAATAATTTTAATGTCCGCCGCCGCGCATTGACCGCGCACTGTGTACAGCGCAATGCGTGAAGTATTCAGGCAGTCTTGTAGGCGCTATGCGTTTCACGTCGACCGCTGCTGACCGCACTGCGTTTGACACAATGCGTGATATATTCATGCAGTCTTATAGGTGCTAATACGTCTTACATGCCGACCGCTGCGCTGAAAATTAGTAGAATTTCAAAAAAAAAAAAAACAAACAAAAAAAAAACTCGAACTTGAAAGTTTCCAACAAAACCAATCAACATAGGCGTGTCATACGACGTATAGGCGTGTCGTACGACGTATAGGCGTATAGACTGGTTTTGAGAGCCCATTACGCATCAATGGTGGGGAACTTAAATGCAATTCATTCCGTATAGAATCATTTCGGGACAAGCCAATTCTATGTCTTACGGGCTACGATGTGCGACGAGTAAAAAGGTGTGCATTGAACAATGACTGATCCGTGTGGGTTGGTATTGGTTCCCAAAATACTTACTGATCTTTAAATATTTTTTTTTATTTTTATTTTATTTTTAAGGAAATGATTTATCTGCTAAAACAGTCTAAAACTAGCCGTCTCTCGGCCAAAAGTTTATGGAATCGACACTTATCAAACCAGCAACCGGTTCCTTCTCTTCTATTGGTTCCCAAATTACTTACTGATCTTTTTCAATAATTTTTTTTTATTTTTATTTTATTTTTAATGAAATGATTTATCTGCTAAAACAGTCTAAAACCAGCCGTCTCCCGGCCAAAAGTTTATGGAATCGACAGTTATCCAACCAGCAACCGGTTCTTTCTCTTCTATTTTTTCTGTACGACATGAAGTTTATCCCTGTTGGACAGTCTCACTATCAGGGGCCATTCATCAAAACGGTACGAGAGAGGATCCTCGTATGATGGATTCGATTCAGCAAAATCACCGTCAAGTTTTTAGTCTCCTCCGATAACGAGAGAAAAATACGCGTAGGAACGAGTTTTTGGGCCGGAAGTGTGAGGTTAAGTGCCCTTCGGGACGCCATCGTGTTGCTTCTGCGGGGCCAAATTGAGTCACTCGAATTCGGAGTCAGCGAACGTGTTAGCGTGCCAAAAAAACGCTCGTCTCCAGATAACGAATCTGTATCCGATCGGGATTAGCCGGTTCCGGCGCACAGTAGATCGAGTCAACGGGAGAGGTTGGACAAAATTTCGAAACTTTAGAAGGTCATAATTCCGCTTTCACAAAATTTTGAGGTCTTAAAGATGGTTCAATGGTTTCTTCGTAAAATTTTCTCAAAGAATCACCCCTCAGAATTTAAAAATGACAAATTAAACGTCTAAAACGTTTGCAGTTTTAGTAAAAAAAAATGCATGTACGAACTCTCCGGAGAGAGAATTTGCATGCGAATGTTTTATTGCTCCATCTGAAAGTGCTTCAAGAGCTGATTTCACAGTGTTTTTTTATATTTTTTTTCTGATTTGGGAAATAGTATAAGAACTGATTTAAAATTGAGAAATTGCACCGTCTGGTGCATTGGGGAAAAAAACACATTGGATCGGGAGTCTAGACTCTTTAAAACATCGACAAGAAAAAATACTCTTGATTAAATCAGATTTAAGCTGAAAGCAAGAACCAAGCATCTTAATTTGAGCGGATTTCCTTTTGATTTAAGCTTAAATCTGATCGAATCACGATTCCTTTTTCTTGTCAATGTTTTCAAGAGTCTGGACTCTAAATCCAATGTGGTTTTTTTCCAGTGTGATGTCATCTGGAGACATTTCCCATTTAAACACTCGTATTTTAGCAGATTAGATCATTTGGTCATATCTTCTCCAATTATTGTTCAATTCGTGAACTAGGGGTATCCTCGTGTTCAGTTCACTCAGTAGTTTCCACTCAAACACGAAATCAATCGAATTTCAGACACCTGCAAATTCTCCATCGATTCCGCCCGTTGTGCGGCGTCGAAAGGCAACGAAAATATCCGCGAGCCAGCGATCATTTGAATAATGGTGGCAGGCCCGCCCGAAAAAGAGACGGCGCATAATGAGAGCTAATGAGATCCCGGGACGAAGAGAGACGGAGAAAAATCCCGAGAAACGTAATAAATAAAATAAGGATCACGACACTGCGGAGATAAGTGAGTTTTCGAAACTGAAATGATTATAGTTCGGCTAATCGGGGCCCGCGATCGAGGTGGAACCTCCCCCGTTCGGAGCTGCGGATTAATCACGCGGCGCCCAAGAACCGCGCATCGCCCGCCGGGCGGGTCGGGGCGTTGCGCGGTTCCCGGCGAGGACGGGCGAATCTACCCCGTGTTGCCGCGGCCATCAGCGTTGAGTTTAATGGAGTTTTTACTCACGCCAACAGATCCCTATCTGTATATTGAAAACTTCTCACCAATTCGTGGGTACCTGCTTATCAGCGCGACGCGAGACGAGTCGAGAGCTCGCAGCCTCATCAGCTTCACGCTCGGCACCGGGCACATATCCTCCTCATCCGGTCAAAAGAACCTAACCACCCCCCAGCGTCGCCAAATTTCCGATCGCAATCTCTATTTTTCTAGAAATCTCTCGGTAATTTCCACCTGAGCATTTTACTTGTATTTCTTGCCATTTCACGCCGGGAAAATCAGTCGAATTTCGGATAGCGTATGTTCGTGTGAAAAACTGAGTTGCCTTGTCGATTTCGCAACTCCGGTTTGAGGTTAGGTCGTTTCGCCCGCGGGACGGCGATCCCATGTCGATCCCCGCGCCCTCTGTTTGGAAAGAGCAGAACTTATCCCGGCTCCGCGACGCTATCGATTGATTTTATTGACTGTATTCACACATTTTAATTACCCGCCTCATTCGGGGCCTCATCATTTTCATATTTATGAGCTTGCCCGTAATGTGTTTTTCAACAAGTCCACCGACCGGCTCAGCCTCGCCTCGCCCACTATCCCCCGGATTCCTCTTTCGATCCTTCCTCCTTCCTCCTCGTCCAACAGCTGATTCCGTTGTGTCAGTCCGGGCTCCGCTCATCGTGCATCGGACGATCCGCTGAACCCCTTTCTGACACCTAACCCTGTCCTCTCTTAATGGTCCAAGCGCATGCTCCGGAGATTTCTATCACCGTCCTGCCCTCGACTCTGATCTGAGGCTGTCCGTTGTCGAATGCACCACGACTGGAAAAAATACTCGGGATCCCCGGATTAGCCGTGATAGGTCACCGGTCCGGTATCCGAGAGTTCCGGTTGCGCCGCCCGGAAATTCTTGTCATTGATCTCTTCAATTCAAGTTCCCGTTTGGTGAAGAGGGAAACAGAGCAGTAACCTATCACGGCTTAATTCGCCGTTTTCTATACACCGAAAAAAAAAAGATTTGTAGAATTTACGATTCCTTCGCGCTGTATTTCACGCAGCGTGAAGCGATTCTACCAATCTTCTAGCCGATTCTGCCAGAGCAATGGTTACCTGTATCAGTAAATAGTAAAGCTTACCTTTTTTCTGGCAGAATTGACTCTGAATTAACGCTGTGTGAAATACGGCGTGAAGGAATGGTGAATTCTACCAATCTTTATTTTAGTGTACAGAAAAGAACGTAACTTCACGCACCTACTGATAGCACTGTTGCTTACTTTTGAAGTAATCAGAACTATCCAATAAGTAAGGAATAACCTTCAAATTGACAAAGATACAACCCCATTTAGGCCGCACCATAGGTAGGCAATTACGCGAGACAAACGAATTAGACAAACCGTTATAAGATGTCTTCGTTACCACGGAGACTTGGGTTGAAGCTTAGTTAGCTTTAACAAGTATTTTTAACTAGTCATTATTAGATATCTCGGGCTGACAAATTCACTTATTTTCTTCCGATTATAATCTCAATAAGATGCCTTAGTATTTGCAAAGGCCGGGCGCCTCACATACGAGAAAACAGTTTATTTTTTACTTGGGGCCTTGGATGACATTCAAGAAGCAACATATTTGACGGACATTTCATAGTATTTTTCTTCAGAGTAATGTGATTGTTTGAGTTCAGTTTGCGACCGTGGAATTGAATTACGTTCATGCGTCTAGTAAACTTGACAGGATGTGCTTTTTTTTTTTTTTTTTTTTTTTTTTTTTTTTTTTTTTTAAAAAAAGTGTAAACCACAAACCCATCGCCAATGAACTGGACATTTTTAAAAGGAAAAAGGAACTATCTTAAAATACAAACGGATGTAACGGAACAAACACAATATGAAAGTAGAGCAAGGGAAAGGACGCGCGTAGCTGACGGCGCAGGGATACAACTATTCGTACTTGATAGATGTCCGTGTTGCGTGCGCAAAATTGAAGGCGCGACGGCGTGAAGCGTAAACTTGCAATGCTTCGCTCTATGCTTCTGGTTAAGTGTTGTCCCTATTTGAGAGAGCAGAAAAAAATGCTGCCGAACTATGCCTCTCCTACCTTCGGCTGTCTTGCTGACGTATAGCTCTCAAAGTACCACTACGAATTAGAAAAATGGAAACTGCACAATATGGAAGTAGAGCTAGGGAGAGGACGAAGACGCGTGTTGTTGACGGCGCAGAGATACAACTATTCGTACTTGATGGATGTTCGTGTTGCGTGCGCAAAATTGAAGGCGCGACGGCGTAAAGCGTAAACTTGCAATGCTTTACTCTATGCTTCTAGTTAAGTGTTGTCCCTACTTGGAGAACAGAAAAAAATCGAGGCCAAAAACGATGTCCTTTTTTCTTTTTTTTTTTTAAAAAAAATGTAATCCACAGACCCATCGCCGATGAACTGGACATTTTTAAAAATAAAATGGAACTATCTTAAAATAAAAGCGGAAGTAACGGAACAAACACAATATGAAAATAGAGCAACGGAAAGGACGCGTGTAGCTGACGGCGCAGAGATACAACTATTCGTACTTGATGGATGTCCGGGTTGCGTGTGCAAAATTGAAGGCGCGATGGCACGAGGCGTGAACTAACAATGCCCTGATTTTTGCTGCTAATGAGGTATTGCTCTGATTTTGGAGAAAGGTTTTAAGAAGGGGCCTGATTACGTCATTCCTATTAACTTTGGGAGCCGAATAAAAACCCTCTCGTCCAAGTCCGTGTTCACTAACAACTATAAAATGTAATCGACATAAGTTCAGTTTGTTTATCATGCTAAAACATACTAAGCATATGATTTTTTATTGTTTCAGGTGAGTGTGAAAGCACGGAATGCTCAACTGTTGAAACAAACTCATATTCCACAACTTACACCAATTTTGCAAAGCAAAGTTGTTCTGTCCTACAGGTAATGAAATCCTTTTAGTTGGATATTAAACATAGTCCATTTCTTAATAAAACTTCTTCATGCACCTAGCTAATACCAAAACAATTTGTAGACTTAATCAAACTATTGGCATTTATCATATCAATGATCCTCAAACTTTTGGGTGGTTTAAACCTCGGTTTCAATTGATTTCTTGATTTTGTAATTTTATTTTTGGGCATTAGTACTTTCTGGTGTTTAAATATTTCTTTCATAGTTTTATTTGAATGTATACCGTCTCAAGAATAGTTAGCCCTGTCATACTTTTTTCCTGCGACCTATGACCGCGAGCTTGGGCACAGGGGTAGCCCCCCCCCCCCGGGGGGGGGGGGGTTACAGGGGGTGTGAAGGGGCCTGGAGGCAGCTCCACGTATCCATGATCCATCAAAGCGCGAAAGCTAGGCTCGGGTCATCCGCGCCTGGAACGGAGCGGTGACTGAAATATTGAAGCAGATAAAACGAGTGCAGCCCCCATCGATGGCAGATAATCTGGGTATTATTTCACTTCAATTCGAATTTCTAATTAATTTCTGCGGTATCGCGGCCATCGCCCGTCTTGCTCGTAAAATAGCTACCTGGGTCCCGGCCTACCGGCGAGGCGAGCCGCGAGCGTGCCCCCGTGCACCTTACTGCCGCCCTAGAGCAAGAACACCGTATGTACCTTCCAATATTCAGGGTTGCCACAGTCAGGGAATACCGGAAAAACCGGAAAACGTCAGGAAATTTTAAAAATTCAGGGAACACCGCACAGTGGATCAAGTCAATAGGAGAGGTCGGACAAAATTTGGAAACTTTAAACGCTTATAACTCTGTTTATACAAAACTTTGAGGTTTTAAAAGTGGTTTCAATGGTTTCCTCGTGAAATTTTCCTCCAGAGGCACCCCTTAAAATTCAAAATGTGACGAAATGAATGTCAAAATTTGCAGTTTTAGTCAAAAATTTCCGGTACTCGTCTGGGAAAATGACGGAAATGTCAGGGAAATAATGTTAGATCACCTTCACTTGCTTTCTAGAGCGGGTTTGAGGTGTCGAACAACACATTTTGCCAGAAAGCTATTTTCAATCATGTCTTTTTAACCATCTGCCATACTCTCAATTGTCAGGGAATTTCACTAAAATGTGTCAGGGAAATCGGGAAATGCCAGGGAATTTCATTTTTTAAACTCTGTGGCAACCCTAAATATTGCCACATTTCCCCCGATTCGATATTTATTTGGAGGCAAAGCATGAGTATTTTTCCCGTAAAGTTTCAGGGATTTCAGAGTAAATCACGACCAAAATTCTCTGAAAAATCGGAAGAAAAATAGACCGCGTCGAGCAGATGGGAACCAAGCCACGTCAGCTGCTGCCACTTTTAATCGGGCAATTTAATTTTTTACGTGAAAACGGTTGTGCGAATTTTTATACTTCAGTGATTTTTCTGCATAATACGAAGTGAATTTCTTAAAATTGTCCAAGGAATCCGCATCAACGTTCTCTTGTGAAAAATTAAACTGCCCAGTTAAATTTGGCAACAGCTGATGTGGCTTGGTTCCTTTCTGCTGTACTCGGTCTTCTTGACATAGAAGAGGGTTCCCAGTCTAATTTGGCAAAAGCCGATGTTGTTGTGCTGTTGGCTTTGTTCCTTTCTGCTTAACGCGGTCGAAAAAATCACAAGTTTCCTAGAAAATTGATTCTTTATTTCTGAAAATTTGGCAACGGCCCATGGTCATACAGCGTGCTTCTTTAGTACGGCAGCTTCCTCTACTTTGTCTTGGGGCTTCGACTGCGAGCATCTAAGTTGAGTCTCTGAATGGGTTTTTGTACTGCCAGGAGTAGGTGAGGCTGGTCATTGAACCCAATCATGCGCACTTTTAATTCGATTTAATTTCAGATAAGATCCGAATCAGACTTCCATAAAACATGTTCTTTCATCCAAATAAAAACATTATCCAAATTATTCCATAAAATTATCCAAATAAAAATAAACGGTTTAAATCGAGAATTGTCTGATGGACTTTATTTTGGAGCTTCGCGGCCTTCATATACTTCTTTGATTGTCATTATTTCTGATAAACTCGCCGTCACAATCTTCCCAATTACGAATATATATTAACCCTCAAGGATCCGCTTCCACATAATAATCAGTGAAGAAAGATCATGCCTAGAGATCGAAGCTTCCCGGGAAAATCAAGCAACGGCGATAGGAAAGTTCCCGGGTATTGTCTATGTCCTATTTCACGGAGGCGTTCGGTGACGCTCTCCAAAATGAGAGTGAATGCAAGTGTTGATGTGCATTTGTGTTTCTATCTGATTGTGAGTTTATCGGGAACGCATATTTTTGCCGACATCACCGGGAGAGTTTTCTTTTGCGTAGGAGGATCTAGGGGGGCCGTAGGGGGCGTGCGCTTGCCCCCCCCCCTCCCACACTTTCACCAGAAAAAAGGAAGGAACGGAGTAAAATGGAAGAAAAGACGCTTATATTTGGTAATTATTCATGACTAAATTGACTCAAACTGCATATTAGATGCCTTCCAAATTCAAACCTTTTCCGAGGGAGGTCCCCGGATCCCTTCACTGAAAAAAACCTCCCGCCGCGGAAGCTGTACTTACGGGCTAAATAGACATACCATCCGCGTTCCGGGATTGGAGGCCAAAAGTTCCGGATGTAGCACCCGGAGCAATCGAAGTTATGGGCCCAGCATCCGGAACTGTTGGCCACTCAGCTCGGAACGGACGATAAGTCAACATAGCCCGTAACATTTTTTTCAGTGTCATCCCCTTCAAGGTGTCTGGGTACACCTATGGGCCTGTTGCAAACTTTTGCTAGAACAAAAATAAGAGTTGTTTCTCATAGATAATGCCTCAAAAATCACGATGAGCGCATCGGCAAAGTCTGAAATGCACTCATAACTTCACAATCTGCGTAAGAAATTTGCGTTTTTTTAAGCTTCCCGCTTCAAAAACGATACTACGGCATAGGTGAACATTTTGTTAGAGGAGTCGCTCCATCGTCGGCGATATTCATCATGGCCGACGCTTGCACGCAGTTCCGCGCGTAACTCAAGGAGAGTTCAAGGTCAATCAATTCGGGCGTGGAAAATATGAACGTTAACACACCGATTGTTATCTGGTCTAATCCAGTTCAGGTGTTATCTCGTCCCATCAAACGTGTTTTGGCGGATTGGCGTCGGCTATGATGATTATTGCCGACGATGGAACGACTCCTCTTACAAAATGTTCACCTGTGCCGTAGTATCGTTTTTGAAGCGGGAAGCTCAAAAAACCGCAAATTNGAAGCTACGGCTCCAGGACCCGAAACTTTCGGTCTCTGAGCCTGGAACGGACGGTATGTCTACATAGCCCGTAACATTTTTTTCAGTGTCATCCCCTTTAAGGTGTCTGGGTACACCTATTGTTGGTGTTGGGTACTTGTTGGATATCCAAGCATGGTAAGCGTGACAGATAATATATGATATCCGTTTTACCTTTTTTACACCTTGTCAATCTGTGCCGATTTAACCACTATAAATCAACCTATTTATTTCGCGACGGCCATGCAACGTTGGGTGGTCCGAAGTTCCCCATTTCGCGCACCCCGCAACCCCCCGAAAGCTCCGGAACGAAACCGAACGCTATCTTATCTCCAGCAACAATGAACGTGTTTACATAAAACGAATCCATGATACATTGTACTGTCAGATAGATGCTCTTTGATTGGCTCCTGACGTGGTCGCCGCGGAAAAAATCCCCCGGGAACCAATCGGGAGCCTTCATCTAAATGTGCGCTCTCGACGCGCGGCCCTGACAACTCGGGAGGTTTGTTAACCGACCATCACGGTTGTTTGTTTAAAAAGTTAAGATCTTTATCTCGATCATACACATAAAATATGCATTCGGACTCCACCTACCCCCGCGTGACCTATTTAAAACCCCCCTCGCCCCCCGCCTCAACCGCGCTCGGCCCTCCCCTCGCGCCTGACCCTTCGACGAGGGTCAGTATGAGTTTTTAATTCTCCGTGCCGTGTGCTAACAATTAACGTAACAAGACACCTGTGCAAATTCATGCCCTTTCGTTGCCCTGCATTCCCACCCGTTCGTAGGTTTGTATTAATGCACAATTAATCGAGCCCCATAACGTGTTAGGGCTCACGGCCTCATGGATCATGAGGGATATAACTCTTGAAACAGTTGTTGCTTTGTTGACATAATAATCGTCAGCTCCCCTTGCGATAAATAATTTGTGCACAAACATTCAGCACAGTAGACTAATTCATAGACTTCAGAAAAAAATTGTCCCGTTTTCTCCGCCCATTCTCGAACAGGCTGCGAGTCTCTTATTCCACACTGTTCGCCTTCAATAAACGTGGAGGCAATTTATGCGGCTTCGGAGCACGAATAGTTGCGCGCAGTAGTTATCTTACGCTCGCTCTGTCTCGGCAATGAACTTTACGCAGAGGCGGGTCGAGGAAGTTGGGAACACTGGTATTTCTTCATTTAAACCTATGTTGATTAATCGATTTATATCGGAACACCTTGCCCCTCGAAAATCGATTCATTTCCATAGGTTCAAATGGAGAGAAAACAATGTTGCCAGCGTACTGGACCGCCACTGACTTCCGCATCGAAAGAACAATACCGCGTAACTGACAATTTCGGCAAAAGTGAGTCAGCGACTTAGCTGCATTCTACATTATAAAAAACGCAAGCTGATGATTTTATTTTTTTTTCCAATTCTGCAAGGGAGCGCTTCAATGACGCTGTGGTGTATGAAAAAATTGCACATCCACCCCTAAAATTACAAAAATCCCGAAATGTTCTCTTCGTTCTGCAAAATCGTCACTTTGCAAAAAAGCGGTAGTGTTCTTTAGCCATCCTCATGTTTTGGGGACAAAGAAGGGCTCAACTGAGTTAAATATTATAAGGATTTCACGCACTTTGAAATTATAAAAAATTTAAGAATTTTTTTTCAATCCGCTGAAATGAAATGTAAACAATCCTTGATGAATATTTTCGCCTTAAGTTTCACTTCTCCTTGAATTCTCATTCATTCAGCTGAAAAATTCCAAGCCATACAACATACTTTCAGTGAGCTTACATTGGATCCTAGTACCCCCATGAAAGGTATAAACCAGTAAACTGCCGTGCTTACGAAAAACGCCGTATGAACCTTCATGCGTTGCCAAATTTCCTTTGATAAAACACGAATTTCCTGTTGAACTTGTGAATATTTTTCTTCTAAGTTTACAGATAATTTTGCTCGCAATTTTATCTAAAGTTCCTGAAAATTTCAAGAAAGAATATTCATAAATTTCCTCAATTCAACATTTTATCGAGAGAAATTTGGCAACTCTCGAATGTCCATACGGCGTTCTTCCTTAGCACGGCAGTAAACCAGTCAGAGATCGGTACAGGCACGACGAAACTCTCCCCGCACAAGCGACAACACCGCCGGAGCTTTCGCATCGGCCGACTCCGATATTATGAATTTAAAGAGTGTGACGCGGACGGGGTCCGTCACGTGACAGCGCAACAAGTTGACAGCGTGACGCAGCGCGTGACAGCTCCCATTGACGCACGTAGCTCCGGATGCACTACAAGACACCCCCCCCCCTCCATGTCAGCGCGTAGGGTAGAAACCAACGCGGGGCCGGCAGACTTTCCGTCGATCGCCCCAACTTCCATTCCCACCCGAGGAGATCCATCGAAAGCTGGCAACTTTGGGCGGAGCCTACCGACGAGCGCCGGCCTCTGATTGGCCGCCGCTGCGAGCTTGGACGCTGAGCCCCCCCTCTCCCGTCCACCACCCCCCTCGTCTCCCGAGCGGCAGCTATCTTGCTGGCGCTCTATATGGCTATCGGGGCTTATTTACGACAATCAAAGTAAGACTTTTAGCGAGCCGATCCCATTCCACGGCGAGGGGGGCGAATGGGGGGGGGGGGCAACTCAACGGCTTCTTGGCTCCTGAGTCGGACAGTTCTTGCTCCGTTGAGCAGCGTAAAATTTGTAGTTGCGCTTGTTCGGCTCGGCGTATCGCGGCCCGATCTGTCATTGATCGCCAATTGTTATGTTAATTTGAAGTGTGGTTGCGTTTCTCCCCGTGCAGGCGTGGCTAGGAACGTCGATGGATCTCGGGCCGCTGAGCTATAGCGCCACTTGCACGCGGAATTAATTTAAACTGGTTGAAAAGCCTATTCTGGTACTATTGGGTCTTAGAATACCTAACGAAGAAACATTGATAAAAGTAGCCTTTGATACCTATTTAACCAAGTACGTTAAGGAAGTAAAGTAAATAATAAGCATGTAGATGGTTGCCTGTTAAAAATGTGTACCCATTGATGACATAAATGAGTAAACAATAAAGAATATTTTTGGAATTGAATCCAAATCAGAGACAAGAGAGGATTTCTAATTTATCAAAATCAAAAACCTGTCAGAATAAAATGGACTGCATTTTGCAATTTTAAACTATAAATTGGACGTGTTTCTGCCAAACGGAACGATATGCATCAAGACATGAGCCCTGAGACCCGTAAGGATATATGCGTAACAGGGCTCACGTCTTAATGCACATAGTTCCGTTTGACAGAAATACGTCCAATTATAGCTCTTCTGGAAAAGCACTGATATGCATAGGGAAACTAGTGGCACATACGTCGTTTTTAAACTGGGCTAGAATTTATAGTTCCAAATTGCAAAATGTAGTCCAAACAATCATTAAAACGGTTTTGTGTCGAGAGTTTCACGGAAAGTAGTTCTTCAGAGTTCAGTGTAGTGTTTGGTTCATACATGTATTAGGCGTATTCCTGTGTTTTGGTGTAAAATGCGTGACTTGGCTAGGAATTGGGAATTGTGAATTGGGAATTCAATCAGTCCATTTCAAATGAAAACACCAACTAATGACTAACGCACGAAATAGTAGCCGAAGATGAACCTGTTACCACCTCCTATCGTTCTAGGAGCGTTATGGTCTCGTTTGTCAGAAATTTTAATTTACAACTGCAATAGATAATTTCATAATTTGTCAATACGAAAAGTGACTTTTTTACTTCATACTTGGAGATGAATCAAGCCTGATCTGAATAAAAATCTACTGTTTGATGGCTTCAAAACTCCTCAATGGAAGCCACGGAACCGCAGGGAATCGGCGTCGCATGTTTTCCTTCAAACGACGGAGTAGGCAAAACGCGCTCCTGAGAGTTAATATAGTGGTATCGTTTGTATCGTTTGTTCTCATCGGATGATACGGCTATCATTTGTTGGCTTTGTAATTAATAATAATAAAGCTAAAGACTTTGCGCGTTACCATACCGCGATCAGGATTAGACACGGGTATTTTATTCTTATTCTCTGAATCCTAGAGGTATAAAATTGTGTGAAATTAGCAGAACGCAATCAGATGAGTACGAAATCAAGAACCACGGTATGTTACCTTATGAAATTTTACGCAGAACGCGATGGCGCATCAAAATGTTTAACATAAATAACTCTAAATTAAAAAATAATTGTTTTTGCTTGCGTTTATTCACACTTCGCAGAAAAAACGGAGTAAACTCTAGCCATTAGCACACTAAAATTCTAGAGGTAGGTTGAAATCATACAGCGCTTCCTGTCGGCTGAGCGCTTAAAAACCCCACACTGGAAAAAAAACACGTTGGATCTAGAGTCCAGACTCTTGAAAACATTGACAAGAAAAAATACTCTTGATTCAATCAGATTTTTGCTTAAATCAATGGGAAATCCGCTCAAATTAAGAGGCTTGGTTCTCGATTTAAGCAACAATCCGATTGAATCAAGAGTATTTTTTCTTGTCGATGTTTTTAAGAGTCTGGACTCCAGATACAATGTGTTTTTTTTTTTTTTTTTTTTTTTTTTTTTTTTTTTTCCAGTGCAGTGTTCAAACCTATATTTTAGGTCAGAGGGAGCAGTTTAGTCGGCACGTCTTGTTTTTTGTCCCCTAGATCCCACTCACAACTTGGAAAAACACAGGTTACAGCAAGGAGGCAGGCAGATTTGAGGTATCGTAGTTCATGGTTTGAGTGCGATATTAAGCGGTAATCTCACATTTGAGTGGTCGAGGAGTTGGTTGAGGCTACCGTGATCTTGCTCCCCGCCGCTTTGCCCCCGCCGACAGAAGCCCTACATGAAGAGCATCTCCGTATGAATTATTCATCCGGACCGAGTGTTTCACGATCGTGTCGGAAAAACGCGGCGATCAACTTATACACCAATGAATAAATTCACGTTTTCTCGGTAGAAATGGCAATCGTGCAAGCTTAGTTTATCGTGTGGATAGGGCTAATTCACGATACAAGGATACTGAGCTATCGCCTTCGCTGCCACTTTTGAACCGTGTTTCAATTAACTTTCACACTAGTTCAGTATCAACTCAAAGGATTGCCGCGCATTTCAAGGGCGGATCCAGCAGGTTGGCAATACCGGCTTTCCTCCATTTAAACCTGTGTGGAATAATCGATTCTTTCCAGAGCACCTGGCCCCTCCTAAAACGATACATTTGCATGGGTTTAAATGGACGGAAAACAATGGTGCCAACTTGCTGGATCATGTTTGTCCAATGATCTCGTCTGGCAACTGTAATTAAATGTATTGGGCACCGATACTGAATTAAACTTGATTTCTTCAGACACAGCAGAGCATTGATCAGATTTTCTTGGAGACTTCAACGCAAACCAGAAAAGTGAACTAACATTTCTGCGTCTTAACTTCGTCTAAAAATTGCAATGTAATGTACTGGACACTGATACTAAAATAAATTGGCTTATCTCAGACGCAGCAGTGCAATTACAAGCATTTTTTGGAGACTTGCACGCAGAGTAAAACGGAACCTAACATTTCTGCGTCCAGAAACTTCACCTAAAACTGTCTTTGGAGCTCACCTTAAAATCTATGGAACTTTTGGCCCCAGCCGATCAGCGCAAATACCCGGATCCGCATATGCCTTTTCTCAATTTAAACTTATGTTTAATAATCGATTTTCGTCGGAGCACCTAGCCCCTTCAAGAATAGCCACTGGTTCTACAGCTGTGCTAATGAAGAACGCAGTATGAGCCTTCAAAAGTTGCCAAGTTTCCTCCGATAAACACCGAATTGACTGGAAAAATTGTGATCATTATTTTCCAAAATTCTCAGAAGATTTTTGACGCAGTTTAATCTAAAATAACTGAAAATTTCAAGGATAAATGGATGTTGTCAAAAATACATGTTCTACACGGAGAAAAAAACTTCGTGCGTGGGACCCAAAGTTGAGGTCTTATGGATCTCCGAGGTTTTCGGATCACGTATCTAAAAACTTGAGGTTCAGCTGCCGAAGTTCGGGTTAGACATCTGAAGTACTTCGATCTATGCCGAAGGGTTCGGGTCACACATCTGAGGTACTCCGTTACATACGGAAATGCCTCGATGTGTGACCCGAACTTCGGCAGCTGGACCTCAAGTTTTCGGGCGCGATCAGAAAACTTCAGAGATCCATATGACCTCAACTTCAGATCCCATGCACGATGTTTTTTTCTCCGTGTATCGAGGTCAATTTGGCAACTCTCGCATGTTCATACGGCGCTCTTCCTTAGCACGGCAGTCTATAGGTTGAAAAGGAGAGCAACAACACTGGATCTAATGCTCTCTACAAAGGCATTCTACTCCACTCGACCCATGCCAAGCCGTAAAAACCACCCCGTGGAAATGATAAATTCCAGCGGACGGAGCCGGGGCCGTAACGACGATCGTAACGCCTGACGCGGCGGCCAATGAGGAGCGTGAATGAGCCAGCGCGGAGAAAGGATGAATGGAGAGAGGAATGAATGAACGGGGAAGGTGCGAAAACTCGCTGCTGACTCGTCTGCCGGGAACGAGGCTCTCGACTTCGGCGCGTCGGGCGCAGAAACCGCGAGTTTTCATCCCACCCTGCCAAGGAAAAACGCCGTATGAACTTTCAAGAGTTGCCAAATTTCCTCCCATAAAATGCATTTTTTTGTGGAAAAATGTAAATTTTTCTCCTTGATACTTTTAAGAGCTTTAGAAGAAATTGCAAACAAACTTACATGAAAAATTGAAATAAAAATACCAATAAGTTTACGAGGGAATTCGTGTTTTATCGGAGGGAATTTGGCAACGCCTGTAGGTTCATACGGCGTTTTCCCTCAGCGCGGGAGTATTCCTTGCCGAGTTCTCCGGGTCCGAACGGGGACAGCTACGAATTAATTAGCGCCGGTCGGGGCACCAGAGTGCGTTGCGACCGGGACTGGGCACACCTTAGTAGTATAGATCCTTATCGGCACCTCTCGCTTCGCCTAATTGTCACCGCCGCTGAAATGTCTCACTTGTCTCTAATGAACGTCAACGCTCCTACCGGTCCCTCCCCGCCGCCTCCGTCGTTTGTCTCCGCGTTCTCGTTAGTTTTATTCCTCCGTTTTCTCGGCTTTTTTTACCGTTTTTAGCCCGATCCGCCGGTTCAGCTCAGGGACGAGAGCGCGGTCGGTCCTGGCGCTATTGTCCCGGGTGTCGCAGGCTCCGCGCCTTGACCGAAATTGGACGTATTTCTGCCGAACGGAACTATGTGCATTATGACGTGAGTCGTATTATGCATATATTCTTATGGGTCTTGGGGCTCATCCCTAACTGCACGTAGTTCCGTTTCGTATAGAAATACGTCCATGGACGTATTCAAACTATGTTTATCGAGACATGAGCCTTGAAACCCATTAAGATATATGCAGAAAAGGGCTCACGTCATAATGCACATAGTTCCGATTGGTAGGAATACGTCCAATTGATTTTCTGTCTCTCGAGTCGCGATGATTGATTCGTCGGGATGCCCGATCATGCGGGAATCAGGAGGGTTGTTTGAGCGTATCCGTGCCAAAGACTGAACGGCCCTCTCAAGATACCTCTTATTACGGAAAATACGAAAATCCTGGGTTTTTTTGTGTGTGGAAAAATGGTTTTTAGGGGTTTGGGTCATTAGGGCCCCTTGAAAATTTTAGGATGGCCATAAAGTAGCCTCCTTTTACCCAGGAACATCCTCCAAAGTTTCAAATCTTTACCTCAAATCGGTAAAAAGTTAGGAAGGGTGGAAGAGACTTTTGAAAAGTATGCCCAATTTCGTTTTGGACTCTGTGAGGTTAATTTCTAATCTGTCTGTGGCTGCATGGGACTGCTTTTGACTCAGAAAGCGCTAACCTCATGAATGAACCTAGGTTAAGGTGACGGAAACCAATTTCATATTTGATGGAGAGTGTCAGCGAATAAAAAACGCCTTCATTGTAAAAACATACATCCTAGCGTGGCCGAGGAGGCCGAATAGTTGCGTCACTTCAAAACCTTACGAACAATCAGCAGCGTTGCTTAGTGAGATTAGCGATTGCCCCAATAATTTCTTTGATGCGGAGTGACAACGCGTGAAATTCGCCTTCATCGTTAAATGATACTTCCCAGCGCAGCCACGGAGGTCGAATAGTTGCATCATTGAAAACCCCAATCAACAGTGTAGTAGTGCATAGATCAGTGAGTAATTCGACTGTTTCACAGAATTTTAACGACTTTCGCTATCACTGGGCAGCTTAGTGGAAGGAACTCTTACCGGAAAAAGTTTTCTAAATTATATATATATTTCATTACAACTACTTTTACAACTTTGAATTTTGTAGAAATATTGACGCAACGCCGATCTCACCGACGTCATAATATGAACAAATTGGAAAAAAGCATTCCCTTTTTTTTCTCCACAGCAGGACCAACTTTTTGGTAAGTGCTTACTGAGATAATTAAGAAACACGCCAAATCCTTGATTTATACTGCCGTCTAAGGAAGAACGTCGTATGAAACTTCAGGCGTTGCCAAAGTTCCATGGAAACAACACGAATTTCCTCGTGAACTTGTGAATATTTTTCCTCCAATTTTTCACGTAATTTTGTTCGCAATTCAATTTACATTATCTGAAAATTTTCATGGAAACATATTCATAACTTTTCTCAAAAATAAACATTGTATCCGAGGAAATGTGGCAACTCTCGCCTTTTCATACGGCGTTTTTCCGTAAAAACGTCGTAAGAAAATTCGAGAGTTGCCACATTTCCCCGAATGAAACATGTATTTTTGAGGAAAGTTTTGCATATTTTTCCTTGGAATTTTCAGATATTTGAAATGAGATCGTGAACAAAATAAACTGAAAAATTTGAGGAAATATATTGACAATTTTCTCAGTAAATTCGGCTTTTCTTGAAGGAAATATGGCAACGTCTGAAGGCTCATACGGCGTTGCTCCTGAGCACGGCCGTATATACTTGTGCGCATTGCACGAATCCGTACATCATATTCGATCTTGTCTCGTCCCATTCCCGTATCGAAAGTTATTAGCCGGAGTCGGTTCGCTCGGATGAGCAGCACACGTAATGTGCGTTGATTCACCTGTCCCGCCGCGCACGACGCTGCGCATAAAATAGGGTACGAGGGTGGGGAGGGGGCGGTGGAGGGGGATTGGATGATCGGTGTGGGGCATCGGGGTCCAAGATGCGAAACAGAAGCTCATCGACCGGTCGGCAGATACAGGGGACGAATTCCAATTAGGCGCCCGAGACAGAGCGAAAAAGCGATGGGCTCGCGATAGCTCCGCATGAACGCTAATTTGCGTACGATTAGCCGCACTCTTGTACTGGGGCTGTTGCGTCTGCGCGGTGCGGTGACTGCGCATGCGCGGCGCGGCGACCGGGCCTGCGCAGGCGCCCCGCGTCCCACGGTGGCTCCCTATTCTTTATTCATTTTTATCTGATAGGGTGCGCCTGCGCCTGTCGCGGCGGCCCCCGTGCCCCCCTTAATTTATCGGCCCCATCCGGGCTTTGTCTCCCGGACGCGGGATTTAATTATGCGAAAATGACGTTTTTCGTCGATATCTCGCATCGTTGCGCCAATATTTGTGATTTGTCGAAACTCCGCCTTTGTTCGCTGCTCGCTGCTTATTGGCGGCGGCGCGAGCTCCAAGCGCCGCTGAATTTTATGTCCGATCGCCTCCCAACTTCCGTACAGCGTTGTCGCGTGTTATTCACGACCCTCGCCAAAATTCGAGTAACTGTATAGGATGAGTAATATGAGTACGTACATGTCGAAATATGGAGCTCTTAGGTCTCAAAAGGGTAGTTAACTTTATACCACAAAAAAGTCACCGCCAATCTTCAGATTCCCCACGGGAAAAGAAACACATTGGATCTAGATTCCAGACTCTTAAAAACATTGACAAGAAAGAGGACTCTTGATTCAACCAGATTTAAGCTTAAATCAAAAGGAAATCCGCTCAAATTAAGAGGCTAGGTTCTTGAGCTAAGCAAAAATCCGATTGAATCAAGAGTATTTGTTCTTGTCGATGTTTTTAAGAGTCTGGACTCTAGATATCCAATGTGTTTTTTTTCCAGTGTCTTATCAAACCAATATGGCCTAGAATGTTCATGAACGAGCGCTTCTACATAAATTAGTGAATTCATGCAATAATTAAGTCAAATACGTGCTTTACAATAACTTGTAACGTACCGTAACAATTGTGATGATGAATGACTCTGGATAATTTAAATCCATAAATTGCGGCCGCCTTTTCGGGCCCTACAAAGTTCCATGGGCTGACCTCAAAATTACCGACTTGTCCGTATACTCTCCCCCAGAAGATTGAAACAGAAGAAGGTATCAAGGTACGCAAATTTATACGGGTTGCACAGTTTAACACGGGAAGTTAAAACTAAAAATAATCCTAGCCTTCGGTTGACAATTTGAAGAGAAAATTCCAGCTAGTTTTCTTGAAGAAATTTAATAAAAAATGAGTGGTGAATACTAACGTCGCCTTCAGAGAAATGCATTTTCCCAGTCTTTATATTATTTTCTGCGCTGAACCGAACGCAAATTGTACCAAAATCAACACAAAATTTGCGTTGGATTGTGTTTTACTTTCTACATTAACCGAAAGTAACACAAGAACACAAGTATTTTATCAGTTCCCGAACTTATTGGAACTGTCTCTCTGACTAATTTCTATTGCTTCATCAAGTTGTAGTACAAGTCCAATAATTTTGCTGCACAGCACCAATAAGTTTGTGTCCAACACTAATTTGGGTTACCTGAGTCAAAATAATACTAGCTTTACTTTCCAGCGCTGATATCGTATCATCTTGATTTTCAAGCGATTTTACTTAAATAATGTTTTCCTATCCGACTGTATCTCATTTGCGTATGTACGACAGACTATTTCGCTAATAGTGCTGTCTAACGGAGACCATAAACGACCACTAAGTACTCATGAATTATTGAGGATTTGAATTTGAAAAAGAGATCATTACAATGATAGAATTAACCAAGTTCTCAGCTGAGTTTGAGAAGTAAAGCTCCATCTGGTCCGCAGCTACAGGAACTTATCTTGAAATGAGAAACATGGGATTTTTCCTCACAGTCTGGCCACATCGAGGAGAGGGTAACGATTGATCTGCGAGTTTGTTTACAATTCTCCGACCACCGATCGGGAGAACGATGTGATGGCACAGGCGCACATACACATACGTCATGACGTCACGAGCCTGTGAAAAGACCGCAGCTTGATCAATGGAAAAATCTGGACCAGTTTACCTCTTTCGATCCTGGTTGCTTGACCACGGCAGAGCGTGTTGTTTTTTCTGAAATTTAATCGGTCAAAGCTCGCTGAATTGCGGCATTTCCGCGCATTTTGTGCTTTCCCTGAGGTAAAACGTGGCCTCCCAAAAAATAATGAAAATTTCGGATTTGTATCCTCCTTCTGGAAAATAATATAGCGCCAGTAACTCCAGAATTTTATGAGGAAAAAATTAAATAAGATAAAAAAATATCAATGAATGAAATACAAAAAAGAATGAGTATTTATTTTCAAAAAGACCTCGGTTACTTTTCGACGACGGTTTTTCTCGCCTTCAATTTCGTATGATACTATTTAATACCTCTGTTGCGAAATAGTTGCTTGAAGCGTCGCGACTTGGGCGGCGCGGCGCGGCGGGCGAGGGCGACCAGCGCGACACGCACGTACGTGCCTACAAACCTAACAGGGATACTTCACGCATTGCGCAATGCGTGAAGTATCCTTGTTAGGTTTGTAGGCGCCAATGCGCGTTTCGCGCTGGCAGCACGCCGCTCCGCCGTTTCGCTCTATTATTTAAAATCACGGAGTCAGCGTTTTTCAACTCATGATTTTGAAATTCTTGCACCCTCTGCATGGAATTTTCTCATTTAATCTGATGAAAAAAGTATGCATTAATGATATGTATTTTAATAAAGTACGGCTCATTGAGATTGATATCGATGCGATCGCTTGGAAAAGGTTTTATAAATATTCGCCACGTTTTATACATGTAAATTTGTTTAAAATGAAGCAATATTTTCATTTGAAAAAAGAGGAAAAAAGTATATTTAAGGTATATTTTAAATCGAAAATTTTAAGGATAGAAATAAAATCAAGTATTTACCAATGACAATTTGAAAAAAATGAATCAAAAGAAGAATGTAACATTTCATTTAAAAAAAGACTAACCATAACAACATCTCCTTCCCTCTCAATTTTCTCATTTCAATATAATTTTACACAAGGAATAAAATAACAAGCTTGGACCAAGTCGCTGTTGCTTATTTTCCGCGGGGACGTACACTAACTGTACAAAACTGTTACACGGACAAAGAATCGTTGACGAAATGTCCTGCAACCAGCAGTCCATTCAACTTTTCTAGGCTAATAATAGTCGACAAATGGACACAGTGAACCTGAAATCCTAGCCTCTTATCAGCACCCCGCATCCTCCATCAACTTCAGATGTTCTTGTAGAAACAAAATGTGCGCGTCTATGCCCTGGAGCTCCAAGAGTCGCGGTGGGTTCTATTTTTATTGGATCCTCCTATTTCGCCCACAATCAATCGTCTTTGCGGAGATATGGCTCTAATTAATTTTGCAAGCGCATCTTCGAAATGCACTCACCGGGACGGGGCCGATCAAGAGCTCCTTATCGGAGGATCTGATCCGATGCTCTGGCATCATTTCAAATCATTGCTTCCCATTCGAACACATGTGAGCCGCATTGCCGTTGTGCCACTCCAAAATTGGCGAGCCCATCCGCCTAAGACTGAAAAAACAACGTACACCACTGCGGGCCGATTATTGAAATTGATAGACAAAGCCATAGACAAAGAAGACATAGGGAGTATAAAGTGATCCTATCGGTTGAAATTGGTGGTTCTTATAGACCAAGGGGGTAAATGATGGACTAACTATCGGGTCTCGTGCGTAATTCGTGCGTGGGACCGGAAATTAAGGTCATATGGATCTCTGAAGTTTTCGGATCACGTATCTAAAAACTTGAGGTCCAGCTGCCGAAGTTCGGGTCACCCATCTGAAGTACTTCGATATATACCGAAGTGCCTCGGTGTCTGACCCGAACTTCGGCAGCCCAACCTCAATTTTTCGGATGCGTGATCAGAAAACTTCAGAGATCCATAATATGACCTCAACTTCGGGTCCCATTCATGAAGTTTTCTTCTCCGTGTTGAAACCCATTATTTTGTGAAAAACGTGAACAAATTTACCATGGATGGCAGAGGATGCATAGTAACATTATGCGGAACTCTTGGTGATCAGTGTCGAAAACGACCGGGAAAATTGGTGTTTTGACAAAGCTGTATTATTTTCTCAATGAAACGTTCTATGCGTTAAGCCGAATGTCTTAAAATCCATATTTTGAAATTTGCGTTCAATTGTTTGCGGTAGCGTTAGTTTGAATGCCAGCAAAGCAGAACGTCTTGATTTTGGCCTCATCTGCAACTGAAAACTGCGCTTTTACAGCCGTATTTTTACGACTGTGTGTTTTGTATGTGTGGCAGTTTTCTTCTCCCGGTCACGCTGTTTGTCTTTGGCAACAGCCAGACTGTCGTCGCAACGTGGCGCGACGTTTGTGTCATTAAACGCCGTTGTTTCAGACGCCGCGTTTTGTGGTAGCCAATTCCTGACTTCAAATGTCATCGAGATTTCCACCCTCTTGCGCACGTTTGTCAATACAAGTTTCTCAACGTCACTCTCATTTAGGTAGGTCAGTTCGACGACTCCAATCGGGAGGCTCAACCGACGACACCTCCTCACTCAACTCTACCTTGCGACCTAGTTTTATTTCGACCGGAGTGTTTTCTTCAGTTTTCGTCAAATCAAAGCGGATTTTTTTTGTTTTCAAATTTTGTGACGCTATCGTTAAAAACTTCGAAGCTTGTGCAAACATATTTTCTGAGGGATCAGGGTTTTTTTTTGTTTTTTTTGAAGGAATTTTATTTGAATATAACGTAACTTTTACTAATATTTCCTTGTATCTATCTACATGGTTTAAAACTAAAACTAAACAAATTGCATTCAATTTACAGGGTACCGTCAGCTAATATGATGATTGAGGGATCATAATGAACGTATTTATGCTAAAAAGAACTAGGAACGGTTGGAAAAGTTGAGTATAGCAGATTTGTTGCGTTTGCAGAGTGCGATTTGCCGAAAAACATTGGAAAAAAACACATTGGATCTAGAGTCCAGGCTCTCGAGAACACTGACGAGAAAAATACTCTTGATTCAATCAGATTTAAGCTTAAATCAAAAGGAAATCCGCTCAAATTAAGAGGCTAGGTTCTTGATTTAAGCTTAAATCTGATTGAATCAAAAGTATTTTCTCTTGTCGATGTTTTTAAGAGTCTCGACTCTAGATCCAATGTGTTTTTTTCTAGTGAAGTTTGATTTATTTGGAAGCCGCAAAAATGTTTAAACGTGACAACTGTGTGGGTGTCTCGCGTTTGTATCGTGACTGGAATCTGTGGTCTCGTTTTGGAGCCTGGGCAGTTTCTGAGTTCGCGGTGGCTTGCACCCTCCGCCCTCCGAGGACGTGGAAGCGAGCGACTTATGTAATTATTTAAAACAGCTCTTATCACTAATGCGGTCTAATGGACGCCGGATCTGCGAGGATGATTAACCGCCAGATCCAGGAACCTTTTTTCCCCTTTTTTTATCTCCCGGTTTTGATTTGTGATCCGAGAGGAGGAGTCACGAATCCGGGTCCGGGTTTTACGCGACCCATCGGAAAAGTCATCGATCCTCTTCGGATTGGAGCGGCGAGACCTCGGCCCTCTCCGCTTATCAAAGCTCCCAACTCGGGTGCTTCACGCTTTTTTCTTTCTTTCTAATTGCCCAAGTTCCAACTCACGATCTATTTTATTAAAATGGTCGTTCACACCGCGCGGATGCTCTTTTTCGTGGCGTGAATGGTCGATTATCGATATCTCTCCATTTGAAGCTATGGTAAAGAATCGATTACTTAGGTGTTCGCTGCGAACACCCTGATAATCGATCTTTTTTCATAGGTTTGAGTGGGGTATCAATCGATGTATCGCAAAGCACGCCACGCCACTGAACCTTACTACGTCTTGAGAGTACTATAATAATGTAACGTAATAGTCACAAGTGGACGTATTTCTATCAAACGGAACTAAGCGCCAATTTGTGTTCCTTTTGAGGAATTTAGAATCCCGGATAGCGCGTTCTGTCAAACGGACCTAAACGCCATGGAAACGCATTGCAGGACGGAATAAGCCGGACGCCCGATTCCGCCGCCAATCCAAGCCCCCCTCTACCTTCCTCACCCTATGGCGCCTAGGTCCGTTTGATATAAATACATCCAAGTGTACGTAGTCAATGCAGGGTCACCGGCGCAGCGGTTTGAAAAACCTGGGAAGTCAGGGAATGGAGATGTTGCATGTGTGAGGAATTTGCGATTTGACTGTAGATTCTTAAGTAAAACTTTCGGGAGAAACAAGATTGTGACATTGGTTTTCCTTGAAATCAACTCCCAAGCTCAAAAAAGCTCTCAAAGTTGAGGGTGTAATGAAGGGGATGTCCCACGCTATCCTGATAGTCCACCTCTACATCATAGTAAACTCTCCATGCAAAGATAGGGAGAGAATGCATTGACAGGGCTGCCACTTTATTTGGGGACTCCAAAACTGAAAATGCGGCCCTAGGCTAATGTATTTGCTCCCTATTTTTGCATGGAGAGTCTGTCTTGATGTAGAGGGGGACTCTCAGGATAGCGTGGGATATACCCTCCATTACAGCCTCAACTTTGAGAGCTTTTTTTGAGCTTGGGAGTTGATATCAGAGAAAATCAGTGGGACCATCGTGTTTCCCCGCAAACCTTTACATAAGAATTAATAGTCAAATCGCAAATTTCTCACACACGCAACATCTCCCTCCATTACAGTGCCCTGGAAAAGTCAGGAAAATACGACGCCCAGCGGGCTGATTGTTGAAATTGATAGACAAAGCCATGGCCGGATTTACCTACTTGCCGCCCATGAGCCTCCTGTATTTTGCCGCACTCTTCTCATTCATTTTGAAACATCAATAAAAACCATCAAGTAAACGTGCCGGAGGGAGAAGGGTGCATAAGACGCGTTCACTCGTGTTGGACACATTTTTTGCGTAAGCCCTGTCAACACTACTAGCAAAAGTTCACGGAACTTCGCGCGAAAGTTCAGTTCCGTAAACCTATCTCTGCGGGGACAAGGCCTTTCATTTGTAAGAAACGAACTAAGAAATTAAGAATTATTTATTAGATATTATTTCAGTCATGTTCGAAGGTCAAGGAAAGTCGAGTAATAGAAAAGTAAAGATAAAGGATAATGTAAATGCGTTACGGAGTAAGAAATCCCGTCACCAGGGGCGACACCACTGTGTTTCGAGTTTCGTAATAGGGGGCCGTTCTTGAAATACGAAATGCAGTTTTAGATTTTATTCGTTCGTATAACTCTGTGTCATAATTTCGAATTTTAGTCAAACGTTCAGTCAAATTCGAAACATTTAAACCACAGTTTGGTAAATCACTTTGAAATTTTCCTGGTCTGTGCAATTTTTCGCGTTATACTCTTCAAGACTTTTCAAAAAATTCCCACCCAAAATAGCATCAATCAAATCATGGCCATTTTTTCTGATTGTTACCAAGGTTGATCAGTCTCACATGTCACAGTCAATCGAATTTTGACGAAAACAATTTCACATATAGTTATCGTTTAACTTCGAACTATGGTTTTAAATCCCGTTTGACTCTGAGAAATTTGGATTAAAATTCGGTTATTACAGAAGAAACTTCGCTGCTCTGCGCAAGATCTCACGATATTTCGCATCCGATCTCCTTTTAAATTATGCAGCTTCTCGACTTCGCCTCATCACACAGCACCCAGATCGAGGTGTGGATAGTCCAGGAAAGGTATCAGAGAATTCGCAACTAGGCCATAGAAGCAATGCCCTGTCGATAACGAATCCGTCAACATGCTGGATCCGATACCAATTAGGCAACCGTGCCAACGTATGACTGCGCTGGCGTAGGAGTAAGATGTTGAAATCATCACATTCCGTCTCGGTCCCGTCTGCTGAAAGTTCTAAGTTCACTGTGTCTGCGCGCCCCAGACGTGGGTGTCGCTACCGAAGATGGGCTTCCCGCCAGTCATTCCGGCTGATTTCCGACCCTCCCGCGCAGGACTGCACTCCTCAATTTCCGGTTCTTCGGGTGGACCTCGTTAACTTGGTCTACCTAGCTAACGGTTTCTGTGAAAGCGAGGCTGCCGCTTCCACGGAAGGGGTTGAACAACCCTGTGAGCGACATTTTTAGGCAACAACCGACCTACTTCAAGGTAGATTAACACAGGTATATGGACAAGTTGAAAATGGAGAATTCGCACGCAAATTTTTTATTGCTTCATCTGAAAGTGCTTAAAGAGCTGATTGCACTGTATTTTTTATAATTTTTTCTTGTTTTTTCTTGATGTGGGAAATAGCATAAAAATAGATTTAAAAGTGAGAAAATGCATCGCCTAGTTACGTCATCAGGCGGCATTTCCCATTTAAACACATGTGTTTTAAAAAATTGGATCATTTTGTCATATCTTCTTCAATAATTGTTCAATTCATGAACCAAGAGTATCCTCGTGTGCAGTTCACTCAGTAGTTTCCACTGAAACACAAAATTCATCAAATTTCAGACTCCTACAAATTCTCTATTTTGCATAAACCTCTGCGCGCGGCGCGTCACATGACTTCGTAACGTGCACTAAGGGACTCTGGTACCGTGTAAACATCAAAACACTATCACACATTAACAATAATCATGTGTCTTAAATTTTACATTATGTGTCTTAGATGTTTTGCCTTTCATCTTTAAAATGATATTACTGGGGAAACTGAGCACGAAGATATCCTTGGTTTCTAAATTGGACAATTATTGGAGAAAATATGACAAAATAACGTAATATGCTAAAATACATGTGTTTAAATGGAAAATGCCGCCGGATGAAAAGTAAATAAAGGGTTAAAATTTCTGAATAAAACAGCGAGCTCTAGCATGGCATAGATTCGAGACTGAGAGGTTATTCACCGCGTTGAAATATCTGCTGATACAGATCAGATCATTCCGGTGAGTTCGGCGCAGGCGCGTGCTCTATCAGCGAAACGAACTTTCATCAGCAGATTAAGATCTTGTAGGTACAGCTCGTATTATTGTAAACCGTCGCCTTTGTGCAGTTGCTGTGTAGCTCGGGTCATCTCATCAGCCCGTGTGGTTAGAAACATCTCTAGCACGAGCACGATAGGAGGGATTGCCTTGGGTCAAGGTCAAATGTAGGGTTTTCGTCGCACTCCTAAGTAATGAGAACCAATACGAGAGTCAACACTTCTAGACAGGGTCTCTGTTTACTCATCCATCTTCTCAACCTATTGTAGAAAATCGAATGTATTCAAACGCTGTAACGGGAGGCATTGCAAGGCTGCCATAAGGGTTGGTGAAATTTTCACCCATGCAAGAAGAACAATTTTGTAAGAAGAAAGAAGAAGAAAAAGGTAAGAAGAGTCAGAGAGGTATAGTTGGATGCCTTCTGACTCGTGACCATTATTTAGTCTCAATATTTTTGAGACTAAATTACACAATTCAAGAAATAAATACTCCAAACCTCTAAGGCAGATCCCTTCTCCCTTTTTATGTTTGAGAGAAGAACCCCTCCAAATTTCTTAAATTTGCGTTACTTTAATTATTAGCACAGAGCTTTATAAACCGCAAAACGAATACCAAAATTAACAGTAAGTTGATATTGTAGCCTACGCGCGTTACAATACGACGGTGTAAGTCGGCAATCACATAACTCGGTTTGCGACGTCGCAGACTTCCTGTCACACTTTATTTTTTAAACGGAAAACTACTCAACGGCAATTCTTTAAAACTGCCGTGATTTTTCTTCTCTGCGTGAAGAAAATTCTACATCAATTTAAAGGAATGATGTCAATTGTTCTCCTTTAAAAAATAACATTGAGACGGAGACTTTCAGACACTGCAAACGAGATATGTGATTGCGGACTTACGCCGTCGAATTATGCAGGCTAAAAATCTCAATACAGAGGGAAAAAACTCATTCGACACTCGTTCTACATTATCAAATTATTGTTCAAACGACTCGAGCATCTACCGCAATCAATTTGTGAGTACCAGAATGTTTAACACTTTAACGAGCAAAGAGATGGCGACTTGAACGCTGGGTAAGGAGCTACCATAAAAAGATCTGTCATCTCACGGGCTGAAAAAACGATGAACTTCAAAATCAAAAAACCGGTATCAGGTCAACCTGCATGGATGAGGTCTTAAGCTTCATTTCTGAAAATCGCAACCAGAGTCCTCTATAAGGTCTTGGCGATGTTGAACCTCCTTGCCACTCATTTTAACACAAAAGGTCTCGATATACGATCAAATTTCGAACCAATTCCGATCAAAGTAGACCGGTTGATGACTGATGGTCACCATGGAACAGTCCTTTTTGATCAAAATTGGACGGACCGTCGAATTTTGATCCGAATGGAGTGCCACCATTCATCATTTCTTGTCACAAGAAACATTTCTGCAGACTGATGACTCCCGACACTTTGATGGTAATTGGCTCGGGGCCCCAAATTTGATTGTGTATTGAGGCCTTTAGTGACGTCATGATCAGAACATCCGATTTATGATGCACCTGCGACAACACTGACAGATAACCAGTCGTGCTCATCCCACAACGCTCCCATCAAAAACCGCGTATCCGAAACGTGTTCATCGGCTGCAGTTACGTGGCTCTTGGGCGGGTTTGGGCGATCCAAATCCGATGCGTAACTCGAGCGTATCAAAGCTCCTCAAATCGGTCGGATCGGCGACCGGCCGCGGCCGACCGGCCCGGCACGGGACTCGAGGAAACAGATTATCAGTGAATTGTGTGTGTATTGTTTATGAGCCGTATTTGTTGAATGGATGTAATAATTTCATATCGGCGCACAATTAAAGAAGCACGGTCGCGGAATGCGCATGCGTCGGCCAGGCTCCTTCTTGGGCCGGTCTGCCTAGGCACTGGGCAGACCCATGCCCGATGCCCGCTGCCCGGGCCCCGACCTTATCTCCAACTTGGATCGCTCAGCTTTTGTGCCATTGATCGCGCTGCAGCTTCGCTCCTTTGACTTTCCGCGTTGCCGAGTGGGTCACCGAGAGGACCCAACATGGATTTTCTACCCTTCAAAGTTGCGTGGTTGGGACACAGCATTCTCAACATATCAACTCTATAACCAAAAGGAGAAAAGGGAGAAGGAAGAGAGGGTGAAGAAAAAAATAAGGATAGAAAGACAAAAGGGAAGAAGAGAAGGAATAGGAGCAGAAAAAGTAGGAGAAGAAAATTGAGAGAAAGAGAAAGACAAATTAGAAACATAAGAGAGGGAAGAGGAGGATGGGAGGAGGGGGTCTTTTTCCTGTCTTTCCCCTCCTTACTACCTCTGATCCATATTTTTCCCTTCAAGTTTCTTTTTCCCCCTCTTATCTTTCCTATTTTTTTCTCTTTCTCTCCATCTCCTTCTCCTCTTTTTTCTGCTCCTATTTTCTTTTCTTACCATTTGTCTTTCTCTCCTTCTTTTCTTCTTCTCCTTCTCTCCTTCTCTCACTTCTTCTACCGTTGTCTAACATGTGAGGCGTGATAATTGACTATCGATTTTGTACCATTTGAAGCAATGGCACTGAATCGATGATTATAGTGTTCGTTGCGAACGTCCTAATACATATAATTGATCTTTTTTCATAGGTTTGAATATCATACCAATTAATACATCGTAAAGCTCACCCCACCATCGCTTAACTCCCCTCTTTAATGTACCAAGTTTTTTAACATGTGAACAAATAATAATCATTACTCTGAAACTTCCTTCTGATTAAAAAACGCACCGAAATCAGTCAAGTACACAGTTCATTTCAAGCAGAGTGTTTCCTCGCGAGCCAGCTGAAAAGTTATATTCTGTCCAACTTCTTAAATGTAGACGTAAGTTTAGTGGGAAGGCGCATCTATGGATTTATTACTGCCGTCAATTCTTAATTCTGACAAATGATAAGTGAAATTCACTCGATACCACCATTCAAACCTCCGTAAACTTGTGTTGCCTATCCCGTCGATTTAAGGAGAACAGTAAACAACGTCTAAATTATAGGCTTCCTCTAAACCACATGTATAAGTTCAAGTAGATCCCAGGAGTATGTTCATCCTATGAACCTGGCAACAATCTCTAGTAGGCTTGTGCACATTGGTTTGTCTACACTCGTGAATCAACATCACCTCTCCCTTCCTGCCAGGCGAGCCCTTCCTTAGCCCGCTCGATAGATCGATCGATCCCTCACGCCGGAACCCAATGTTCCCCCTGCAAAAATATCGAACATCGAGTGGTGCTGACGCAGCCGTGCCCATTACACCAATCTTCGTCATTATATTATTTTTTATTATTCCTAGCGTGGTTTGCGGTTGTGGTTGTCTCCTATCCTTGTTATGTATTATTTACAGCCGATGGAGCTGCCCCGGCCGGTGCCTCGTACAAATACGTCTCTGTTGAGCGAGCCCTGTAAATCAGCTACTTCCTATTGTTACAATTTGTTGCCCGCGATTTTTAGCCCGATAGTTGACCCCGGATCCCGTCAAAGCCCTTCCACCCCCCCCCCCCCCCCCCCCCCCCCCCGACCCTCGGCTTTTGCGCTGTCTTCTCTTGTCCGGTCGCCTCGCGATGTTTCTTATCGCTCCCGATGTGCTTATCACCGGTCACTAGGTCTCTTTTTACTACACCTCCGCTTTTCTTTGACATCATTTCGGTGAAAGTTTTTGGACTTATCACTGGAAAAAATCACATTAGATCTAGAGTCCAGACTCTTGAACACATTGATAAGAAAAAGGACTCTTGATTCAATCAGATTTAAGCTTAAATTAAAAGAAAATCCGCTCAAATTAAGAGGCTTGGTTCTTGATTTAAGCTTAAATCTGATTGAATCAAGAGTATTTTTTCTTGTCGATGTTTTTAAGAGTCTGGACTCTAGATCCAATGTGTTTTTTTTCTTTTTTTTCTAGTGTATATGTTTCCGCAAAATGGTATGACGATTCCCACAAGTAGGTTCAAAAATTTGGCCTAATCTTTTACGAAGAAGGAAAAAAAAACACTAAAAAGTGGCTCGAATACTGTATGTAACAAGGTGGAGAAATAAAGCTGGGTCCAGACCATTTTGCGGGAAAATCAATGCCAGGAAGTCCCAAAAATTATAATTAGAGTCAAAAATATTTTTTTTATATATATTCCAAAGTACGGTTGATGGATTTCAATGTAAACTCAAGGGAATAAGGAAGGGAAGGACAGGAAATGGATGAAAAGTTGAAATATGACCTCACATGCACGGCGTGGTTCTTTAACAATACTCTTCATAAAATTATCCTTCTCTTGTATTTATGTTACAGTATCAAATAAAATACGATTTATTGCAGTATCGAGTGTCACAAATATTGTGGGAAGTACATGGCTGTATGGCCTAGACCTGCGACAAGAAATCGCATTCGGCTTTCATTCAGCTAATTTATTGAGTCGAAAAAACTGTTGTCAACTTCTGTATGATCAGAATGTTGGACTTGTTAACTTTGTTTGAGGAGTGTGCAGTTGGTTACAGCACAAAACTCCTGACATTTGCAGTTGTTTCGTGGATTCTTTCTGTCCAAGTTTTCGGATCAGAAAATTCATTTCGATGACGAAAGGTAAAAAATATATCGATGGGTGTTGTCATCAATTATACCTTATTTTTGAAAGGACGTACACTATTTCATTAATCGTTTATATGATTTCCTCTATCCGTTCCAAACTATTCTGTGAAAATTGTACGCGATTGTGATAGTTTGTTATTCTTTCAAAGTAACAAAAAGTACGACAGGGGTCTTTTAAAGACGTCAGAATCAACTTGTTCATACGTGTTTCAAGTTCAAAATTATTTAAGTTTTAATCGAAATTTTAATCGATCGATACTACATCTGAAACAATTATTCCCAACTCTACTCATTTTGACTGAGTTTTCTGCTATTTATGCCCTGTTCCTTTCTTATCTCTGCCTGGCAACTATAGTGCAAACCATAAGTATCACCGTAAACCAAGGTAACAGTATAATTTTTATCGCAAAGTAATGATGTGGGAACGCTGACGTCAACATGAACTATTCATTGCAACTTTATCAGATGGGTTGTCCTGGTACGGTGAGCAAAAACGAAGCCATTTTATTTTAATATTTGTCCTGTCCCATGGGCGTCTCTCTCACCGAAAGTCGTAAAAGTTTCATCGCAGCCCGTGTCAACTTTGCAATTTTTCTCAGCGGACGTGTATAACAGGCGAGTTCTTTTCCATTTTGATTCATCGACCGATCCGGTAACGTGCGCAGTGACGCCGTTTCCGAATAAAACTCGCCTACTTTACACGGCGTCTTATGGGAGTAGGAGGATTCTCTTCGCCGAAACGACAATGCCGGTGCAATCCGTCTTAAAACACAGAGCCACAGCGCTCCGTCGATAAATCAGACGGGAACGAGGGAACAAACGCATGCGGAGGCGAGAAAAAACCAAGAATCCGAGCGAATGCACTTACGCGTTTATTGCAGTTCGTGGAGGGCGATAAAAACGGACGGGCTCGCTCGCGGAGGGAGAAGGTGAGTCGGATCGGAGAAGATATTAATTACCGATCGTTATAAAGCTTTTATCCGAATCGGAATGAGTGCAATCCGAATCCGTGATAAGCAACGACTTGAGGGTTGTGCGATCTGAGCCCATTTGTGCTCAACCGGTTTCGCATTCCTGTTAATTCACCGCGTTGCCGATGATTGGAGCGTTGAATAAAAGTAGATCAGTTTTATTGGGTATTATTCCAATTTGTCAATCAGAAGGTGAATAAATTTAAAGTATAAGGGGAAAAAAGAATAAAAAAGAAGGAGGGGGAGGGAAAGTTTACAACTAGACCGACTTTAATAGATTCACATTAAGATCGAACCGAAAAAACTATAGGTTTTAAGTTATATCCCTTTTACTATTGGACGTATTTCTGTCAAATGGAACTAAGCGCCAATTTGAGTTCCTTTTGAGGAATTTAGAATGCCGGATAGCGCGTTCTGGCAAACGGAACTAAGCGCCATGGAAAAGCATTGAGAGTATAGGACGGAATGATCCCGACGCCCGGTTCCGCCGCCAATCGAAGCCCCCCTCTACCTTCCTCACCCTATGGCGCTTAGGTCCGTTTGACAGAAATACGTCCAAATTACAAGGCTCAATAGAAGTTCAACGCTGATACCCTTATTCAACAGGTTTTTCGAGACATCATAAAATAGCGAAAAAATAGGTTTAAAGCTTTGTTTATTAAAGTTACAAGAATAAAAAACCAAGAGATGTGGCCCAAAAGTGGTACGAACTGTATGTGACAAGGTGGTGAAATCAGTCTTGTAGTGGTACTCATTGTCAGTAGAGCTGAATATTGTTGACTCTAATTGAATTTGTTGAACTTTTCGGCCCTCTTTTTCTAACAAACTAATGTGGACGCAGCATTATTTTACCACCTTTTTTATTAATTTATGAGGCTCTTTTGTAAGCTCAAAGGATACTCTTGCATTTAACAATTTTTTCTCGACTTTGAATTTTTGGCACAGGGAACTGTTACTTTTTGCTCAGAGCTGTTCTTCACTCATCACGTCCGACTTTTTTCCGTGAGTTGCTATGCATAGATTCTCGATACATTTCGTTTCTTATTTGAACTCGTGAAGTCAGATAGGTTTTGATTTTCCACTTTTGGCAGTTTAAATACTTTTTTCTGGTCCTTTGATAGATTTTTCTCTCAATTTAAAGCATGTCGCACAACGTGAGCTCATCGCTCTTAAAAAGAAACCTTGATCCTTAAGGTTGAAATAATAGAGATAGAAAAATTACTCTTTCCAAGCACCTGCTGAGAACGATAGCACGATGGCGGTCAATAACATCGTTAAATTTGGAGCTACTAATTAGCCACCTAGCATACACAATAAGGAAATTCTTCCAGTCTCCTGATCACCGTGAACAAAAATTCAAAAAAAAAGGAAGAAAAAGTCGATTCATAGAGCAGGGAAAAAGGAGAGATAAATCCCAGGAGGACAGAAATAAACTAAAATGAGACATAAATCACGTGACTGATTACACTAATTGATCCGATTCATCAAACTGATACTCCTCGAGAACATAATTAGCTCCCGTGCCGTGCAAAAATCGCTCATCTTCGGCGGATTTTCATTCGAGTTGCGTGGTTTGTGCAGCTGGATGTGAGCTTGGTCGTAAAGCGGAGAATATTTTAATATTCATCCTCTTCAACTCTTCCATGCCTCGGGTTTTCACACAAAACCAGCCCTGATCCCAAATCCACCGTCCCTCCGCCCGGAGTAACGTCCCGATCATTATCACCTCCTGAGATGTACACAGCCACACGAAACGCGGGGTAATGATGGTGGCGGGGGGCGGGAGTGCAAAAAAAGAGCTCGCACAACGTGAGCCGACCTTGAGAATGTTTAATTTATTTTCACGGAGCTGATTAGGCGCGGATAAGGGGGTATTCTATGCTCTTTATCGTCCTATTATCTGCTCTCATAATTGTATCATTCAAGAGGAATGATAATTAAAACCGAGCTTCATATCTGTGCGATTTTGCCTTGCTAAGTGGCATGGTAGCTGTCCGCTTTGGGACTTCTGCATTTTGCATGGATTCGCGGGGAAAGTATTCCAGCGGCTTCGTCATGATGTATGTTGTTTTCATGTTTCCAAGACTTCTTATTTAAAAATTTTCATAAATTCTTTTAATCGCAGAAAAAATGTCATTAGGGATCAGTTGCATCTGCCTTTATTTTTCCCTGCCCCCCCCCCCTCCCCCCAGGAATGTATGTAGGACCTCTCGCGATTTCATTAAATACTACCAATTTCTACACTTATCTTCGTGTATTCTCAAGCTATAAAAAGCGAAAATGTCCGGATCATTTTCGTAGTTCATTTTCCCGTGATTAATTTTATGACACGCACCACAAATATTTCAGAATTATATAAAGCCTCGAGTTTACTCTTTTTTTTTTGTTTGTTTGTTCTTTTTTTTTACATTTTCTTACAAAGTTGAGAAATTGTCATTGCTCAAAGTTTGGATTTTTTCAGCAGGATGCCCCTTCAAGTTTCGTGGTATTAGAAGTCTTTTCATACCTTACCGTCCTCCGTGAAAAATATTTTGGAGTTTTATCATTGTATTCTGATCATACACTTTTCAGTTGAAAAGCATGAAATGGAAACTTCATGGGGTAAAAATCCCTCATGTCGCAGTGCGCAGTCTGACTGAAATTAGTAGATTTAAAATGTCATGATTCTCAACCCAGAACAAGAACCAGTCTCATTAGTGAGCCCCAGCCTGAGTAGATGAGCGTGCAATAGTGATTCTCTTCTCGAGAAATCGATCATGGCATCGCAGATCGTAATCAACCCATCCGTTGAAATTCCCCTGGGAGCGTTTTGTTTGAAGCGTCGTTGTTGAATACATATCTCGTTTAATGAACCATATAGAACTATTACACCGCTCTAGTACGGTGGTGATTGGTTAAAAAATACTCGAAATATACATGTTTCTTTATTTGCCCGGGTGATGCGTCTGAACAAATCGTAGGAAGTACCAGCAGACCAGTGGTTCAGAGTGAACTATTTCATATCCCTCGGATTTTCCTAAAGCAAAATAAGTTGCAGAGAGAAATGCACTTCGGACTTCATTCCGAAATTTTTAACAGTGCAACTCTTTCAGATTCATCACTAAAAGTGAATTTTCGCAATCGAATTATTAATGAAGAACGTTTTTACCCCAATCCACTGGTCTATCGAGCTCTTTAGCAACCCGGGTCTGAACCAAATCCAAAACTCGATCACCACCGGAAAAAAGTAGATGGGAGTAAACGGTTTCCCCAGGAACCTCAAAAAGCAACCAAATTTTCCAAAATGGTGGTGTTCTGTGCGACAAAGACAACAACTGAGCAACATCAACCACGGTGAGCTGATAGTGATTAAGTAAAGAGGAAAGATTGCACATAATAATTGAAGATAATTGATAATAATGGATATTTTATATCTTTGATTGGGTCACGTTGCATTGGCTAATTGGCGCGCTTTTTTGAACCTAATTCGGGATATGGCAAGTTTTCTTCAGGATGTGGTCGAAAAGTGGATACTTGATTCTGATCGGTCAAAATTCCAGCAGTAATAGAACGGTCATTTTTCCCAAAAATGAGCAGAATCGCAAAAATTCGCCCCATAACGAGTTTTACCTCAAAACCCACACGGAAAGAAATGAAATTGCTGATTTAACAATTCTATAGTTAAAATAAGTGTCCGACAAGTTCCAATGTAAATTTTACAATTAAAAAAAATGCTAATTTAACTACCCCTGTGGTTTCTACTATTGTACAATATACATTTGAAACATGTCAGACATATTTTTTAACAATCTAATCGTTATATTCGCAATCCATTTTTTCCGTGCAACCTCATAGGGAACAAGATTATATTTCAGCCTTAAGTTCGGGCAGTTTAAGGCGCTCATCGGAAATTTTCAGGGATCCTTCTGGGAGGGGGCCAAAAAATTGGCAACGCGCGAAAATGAATGGCATGAATGGCAAAGATCCGCAAATCGGATCCGGGCCGAAGCGCAGACGGGGGCGGGGGCGCGCGGTGGAATACGCACCTAAAACATCGATACATATCGAGTATCGAAAGTAATAAAGAAAACACAGGGAGATGTGTAGGAGATAGTGCCAGTATAATTAATAACAGATGTCATGTAGTTACCGGGGATAAGATCTGAGTCTGCGTGGCCAGGCCTTCATATCGAGATAGCCATCGAGACTAGCGTGTCCACCTATCCCACTCTATCGGGGCCTTCGCGACTTGGCCCGAGACGCGGTCCGCCAGTCCGCGCCCGGCAAAAGCCACCTCGAAATCCGCTCGAAAAAACCGAGGAAATCCGAATAAATTAAACTTCAGCCTTTGATTCCCGACCAGATAATCGCTCTATACTCCTTATATATTTTTACCGGGCATGCCATCATATTTTATGCTCGCCTCATTGCAAGTAAATTAAACCGCAACTGGGGGAATCTTTCGCAATACTCGCACTCGGCCATGCTGAGGAAAAACACCCTATGAACATTTGTAAGTTGCTAAATTTCTTCGGATAAAATTTGTATTCTTGAAAAGAGTTTTTGGTGTTTCTCTCGAAATTTTTGTATAATTTAGATCTGATCGTGGGTAAAATCCTCTGAAAAATCCGAAGGGAAATATGCACAGATTTCCCTGAAAATTCACATTTTATCGATGGAAATTTGGCAACATCTGAAAGCTTATACGGCGTTATTCCTTAACACGGTAGCACTGCTGTGCTAAGACAAAACGCAGTTAGAGCATTCAAATGTATGCCAGATTTTGCCCGATCGAACAATTGTTTCCAAGAAAAAGATCATCGGAAACGACCAAACGTTCAGAAGACGTTTTTCTTTAGTACGGCAGCACAAGGTTCAGTCCTCACATAAAATGCTTGAGGTGTGTTTTTATACTATCGAATGTATCGAATTTAAATCTGGTTCTGATCAAATAATGGTTTATCCGTCTCTTGTGGAAACGACGTGTGCAATTCAGCGTCTTAGATTTGGTCTAACTTTATGACTAAAATTTACGCTAAATGCTTTTTGGTGATTTTTTTTTTGAGGGGGGGGGGAGTCGTGGCCCCCTTGCAACCCCCCTCCCCCCGGTTATGAGAGTGTCTTGATCCGCCTATGAGGAGGAGTTTCTCTCCGGTCCTCGACACAGGAACCGATGGATTCCGTCGGTGGATGTATGATACCGCACGGACACAGGACGTGGAAGATCTGATAAAGAGGAAAATCCGAAAATGGTAAACATGACTCAAAATCCGTGTCCGCGAGTAAAATAAAATTCACTTACATCGGAGTGAGTACTCCGCGCTGACCGCAGATAAAGGAGAGCCCAAAAGTGAAAAGGCTCCTCTGTGGCGATTGAATAGAGCTCAGGGCCGTGGGGTCGGATGTCTCTGGGGCCGATAGGGATCTGGTGCCATAACTCAAAGTCGCGTCAACCCGAGTTGAGCGCGGACCCATCGCATCGGCCAAGCCTCTCCCGTCCACTCAGCGCCTGGTGACATCCCGGTGCCCCCGCCCAGTGCGCCGCACGGTGGATCGAGTCAATAGGCCAGGCCGGACAAAATTCGGAAACTTCAAACGCTTATAACTCCGTTTGCACACAGCTTTGAGGTTCTGAAAGTGGCTCCATTGGTTTTCTCGTGAAATTTTCTACCATAACCACCCCTTGAGATATAAAATAAGACGAAATAAACATAAAAAAATGCAGTTCGAGTAAAAAATGTCATGGCGGGCCTGTCTGATGGACTCGGTCCACTGTGCGCCGAGACGATATGATTCATTTTCACTCGCAACCCCCGCCCTTTCTCTTTGCCCACTCGAAAACGGGCATGTGATAAAACATTCAAGATGTTGATAGCGTATGTATACGTGATCTTGCGAGATTACCGAGTCGGTGTTAACCTGTCCGGAAGATTGGATGCAGAGGTTTGGGTGGGAACCAAAGAGAAAATATTATTCCGCATTAATTGGGATGGCATGTGACCACCAGATCTTACCGCGCTTGTTTCAGCCAATCAGACAACAGACGACCACTTTTCGCCTATTGTGGAAAATAATATGGGAAATCGAGACCATACATCTTTTTCGAATCCAGTCAAGTTTTTGGCAAAAATAAGTTTCCGACTGACTTCTCAGGGATTTGGCGTTTCTATTGATATATAATCTGTTCTACTTACCCCAAAAAACACGGAAGATCTTGATTTTTTAAACTACTCGGAAAGTCATTAAGTTTCTTACCGTCATTTTGGAAAGCTGTTACAGGCTGTTCATTGTCAGTAAAAACCGGAAAATATCAGGAAATGCAATGTCAATAGGGGAACATCAGGAAAATCGGTTATGGATCAGGAAATTCTGATTGCCTCAAGCATTTTTCAATCGTTTGATTCAACGCATTAAGTATTTTTCTTCATTAAATCAAAAGGAGTGTCAATTTATTCACTCCAAAAATCAGGAAAATCCAAAATTAAATTTTAGTAGACACCCTGTATTATGGACCATGTGGAATATTCCCATTTGCCTCCGGTGATAAACACAAAAATACGAGGATTTAAGACCATGAATTCGATCATGTAGTGAGAACTTACGGTAGTAGTCTGTGTAAGTATAAACTTGGGCGCCACCGCGCCACCCATTGCGAATTTGCGACCCTGCCATTTACTATTGCGGAGTCGCCAGGACGCCAATAGCCGTCTGTATCGGTTCTTGTCAATTTGCCCAATAGATCTGCCCCGTGACCCACATGGATCCCAACCAATACTCAGGACACTCGACATTTTATTCAAACCGCTGCCTTACAATACATTGCGAATCGCAAGATTGACACACTGACACGCTGCCGTTTCCACCGCTAAAGAAAAGAGTCCATTAGTATCTCATCATATCCTTTCTCAACAGCAATCAATTTTTGCTCGCGCTAATTGGTATTTATTTACATTTCACTGAAAAGGTCAAGGAATATAGCGCAAATAGTCGAATAAGTAGGAAATACCGGGGAAATCACCGTTTTAGCTGATTTTGATCGTGGCTAGGGGTTTTTTTTTTCGGCGATCGTCGGGCGATGATAGAAATTTATATTTTTCAGCAACTTTAGCCGGTGCCATTCGACCATACGCAAACCAGAGGCGGATCTAGCAGGTTGGCGACAGTGGATTTCCTTCATTTAAACCAGTGTTGAATAATCGATTCTTGTCGGAGTATTCGGCCACTTCGAGAATCGATACATTTCCTCGTATTTGAATGGGGATAAAGAACAATGTTGCCAACTTCGTGGATCCGCCGACAACTTCCTGCCGCTTTTTCCCATAATTTGAATCTCTAGAAGTAGAAATTTTGCCCAAATTTTATCAAGTAAGTAACCCGATCGGAAATTGTATTCGAAGGTCAGTAAAGTTCGGTGAAGCCAGGGAATTAGGAAATAAACACATTACGGCTGATACGGGATTTTTTTCTAACATTCCAAGACCCCGAAAAAAACTCATCATTTTTTAATCGTAATTTTTTTGCCGGAAGAATTGTATGATTTTCAAAAGATTGAAGAATTTGACATCAAACAACTATAATAATGTTTGCGGAGGGTGAAGGAACTAGTCGATGGACACGCACCACTGAAAGACATTTGGATTGCATTTTGCAAAAAGGAACCACTAGCATTGCAATGTTGCTAAGATTGTGCAACTTCTTTTGTCTTGGAGGAAAAACCCGATTATCCATTCATAGTTTCTATTTTACTTGCTAAAAACTGTAAATTTAAGACAAAAATTACCATCTAAATTTCATAGTTTTGCACGATTTCCGCAATTTTATTGCAAAAGATGAAGTTGCACAATCTTAGCATCATTGTAATGCTAGTGGTTCCTTTTTGCAAAATGCAATCCATTTGTGCCCCGGAGACTGTTCAGAATTTGCTTAGTTGATTCCAGAGATGTACGAGTGAACGCCTTAAACTATACACTTGAAAAAAGTGCAAAAAGTGAATATCACTGTTCTCCTGGAGTTGACTTTGATGGGCTTTTTTCCTAATTGTAAGATGGCGTCACCTTTTCACTTTACCTTTTGTTGCTCCCGCACGCGGCCGGTGTGTTGGTGGCGGAGTTAAGTGCAGAGCGCAGTCTTTCACGAGTTTATCGTCACGCGCAAGACACGTCCAGTTGAGCAGAAAGTCTCTAAAAGAGTCGCCGCCCGCACAAATATTTCTAACACGATGCCAAATATCGCAATTTAACTGCTTTAAAAAATTGTAGGACGTAGATTTTGATCCGGGAATCAACTTAATAATCCCTCACACTGGAAAAAAAAATACATTGGATCTAGAGTCCAGACTCTTGAAAACATTAACAAGAAAAAGGACTCTTGATTCAATCAGTTTTAAGCTTAAATCAAAAGGAAATCCGCTCAAATTAAGAGGCTTGGTTCTTGATTTAAGCTTAAATCTGATTGAATCAAGAGTATTGTTTCTTGTCGATGTTTTTAAGGGTCTAGACTCGAGATCCAATGTGTTTTTTTTCCAGGGCACAGCAAATTTTTTATCACAAGTATTTTTACGTAAATGTGCGTTGAAACTTGTAAAATTTACATTTCAGTCAATACACATGGTTTCTGCCGGTCTGAAATATCTAAAAAGTCAGGGAATATGAGGCATCTTAAGATCAATGTTCTATATTTGTTAACTAAAAGTGCTAAATTTGTTTGTACAGAGATGTACTAATATTTAAAAAAAAAGAAAAAAAGAAAAAGAAAAAAAGAAAAAGAAAAAAAAAGATCAGGGAAAATCAGTGAAATTATAGAAACATCCGGGAATCATACTGCAAGTAGCGCGTCGGTTTACTTACCTTAGGCGATGTCCTTCGAGAGGGCGCAAACAACTGCTTCATGCCTTTTTCCATAATTTGAATCTTTAGAGGCGGACATTTTGCCCGATGTACAGCAAAAGTCTGCGTGTTTAAGAAGAAAACGAATCTATATGAAAGTTTTACAGGAAGGTCAGAAAGAATTTGGGAAAAGTCAGGGTCCTGGGAAATGAAGAAATAGATGGAATTTCTGATATAGGATTATATTTTCTTACAGGATTCAATCTGCTTTGACGTAGATTTTAACTAATTTACGAGTTGGTGTTACGAAGCAACAGCAAGACGTATTTACGTATACCTCCAGTCAATTCAGTTATTCGGAAGTTCCTTTTAACGTTGGTTGAATGCGGAAAACTACTCTTCCTATCAAAAGTCATTTTATCTTTAAAGGTACCTTCCAAGATCTCTGATGAGTTGAAATTTAACACATTTCTGAGCTATCAGAGCCAGAATGTATAGAATTTGATCAAAATTTATTGAAGATGATATTGTCATCATAAAACACGACGCCGTACAAATGTACCTAGCCCAAATTTTAAATAGGCAATTTTTTTGTTCCCTGAAAAATGTAATAAAGGAGAAAGTTCCAAACAAACTCTCCATTTATTTTACATAATTGATCAAAATTTACTGAAATGTCTGGCACACCCCTTGTGTTTCGCTTTTACAAACGTGCCTAGTTTTCTGACGAAATAGGCAACTTTGCGCTGGAGCTACTATCACCACGGTAAGCGAGTGTAATGCAGCACGTAGCGTAAGCCGGTATAACTCCGCACTGCAACAAGAAATCAATGTCGGTGGACGATTACGCGGTTTCATTTTGTTGGACGAGCAAAAATGTGGTTCTCCACTCAGCTACCCATTGTGATAGCGTCTATTGGTGGTAGTCTGTGAGGAGACTATTATAGCGGTGTCTGTCACGCATAGTCTTAAGTTATTTTCTTCCAAAGTGCACCTAGGGCGGAAAAAAGTAAGAGGAATGTCCTAGAAATTCTTGGAAGTTTACCTTATGACATTTAAGTGTTTGCGTAATATTTTCTTCTCGCAATGGAATTTTCCGAAATTTCCCTTCGCGTATAAGATACCCACATCTGCCTCTTTACTCATAGGTGCACAGAATAAAGCAACAGGAATGTATCTTGCTGTCCATAACTCAAGTAGTCGTGATCGCGATAAGTTGCGATTCGATCGGCGTCGATTTATCGCGAAAAATGCGATTTTATCACATAAAATTGCAATGAAATCGCGGATTTTACTAACTGCAATCCATCGCGATATTATTGAACAATAAGTCGTGATATCTTGATTTGGAATATCGATTTTATCGAATGTGATTTTGTAGAGATAAAATTGCGAAAAAATTTAGGATAGTCGCTCAGGTGTTGATGCTCCTAGTGATTTCATTGTCAAAAACACTCAATTTCAAAACATCGCGATTTTTCCGTTGAAAAATGCCACCTGAAAAGGTACACAGAGAGAAAAACTTCGTGCGTGGGACCCGAAGTTGAGGTTATGTGGATCTCTGAAGTTTTCGGATCACGTACCTAAAAACTTGAGGTCGAGCTGCCGAAGTTCGGGTCAGACATCTGAAGCACTTCAATATATACCGAAGGGTTCGGGTCACACATCTGAAGTACTCCGGTACATACCGAAGTGCCTCGATGTCTGACCCGAACTTCGGCAGCTCGACCACAAGTTTTCGGATGCGTGATCAGAAAACTTCAGAGATCCATATGACCTCAACTTTGGGTCCCATGCACGAAGTTTTTTTCTCCGTGTAGCTTTTATAGCTTCAGGGGAAGGCACCGGGGTAGCTAAACAAGTGGGAGAGGGGGGCTACTAAGGGTCTTTCATCCTTCGAGAGGATCCTGGTTCTTACAACGACCCACCGATGATGCCACTTTAGTCTAATATCACTCTTTGTATTTCTGTTCCCAGCGGAGGAGGATGAAGAATGGAGCGAGGGGGAAGCCGAGCGGAAGACCAAGTCCCCGGCAGGGTCGGAGGCGAGCGAGGGCGCAAAGGGAGCGGCGAGCCCTCGGCCCTCGACGGCGTCGCCCGTCCCTGGAGCGGACCCTGCGGGGGCGGCCGAGCCCTCCGAGTCCCCGCCTGCGCCCACGCCGCCGCCGCCCAGGGTCCGGCTCAACCCGAGCTTGGCCACGGACCCCGCGCTGAGGCTCAAGACCGAGCAGGAGGAACCCATGGAGGTGGATCAGGCGGAGGCGGAGGAGCAGCCGCCCCCGCCCGCCGCCGCCACCCCCAAAAGCGGCGGACCCACCCCCACGCCCACGCCTACGCCCCCGCCCACGCACATACCCACCAGCGCCGAGTTGGAATACATCGCATCTCTTCCGCCTGTTCTCCAGACCGGTGAGTCACTCTTTAGCCAACTCGTAGTTTCCCTCACGAAAGAACGTAACTGCATTTCGATGTTGCCAAATTTCCTCTAGAAACTTGGGAATCTGGGAATCTCTAATTGATTAATTCACTGATTTTCATCTGATCTCATGCTAAAATCAGACATTACTGAACAAAAACAAGTATTTTCTTGTGAAAAAGCTGAAGTTTTTTGAGTCAATTTTGCAACATTGGAATGGAGTAACGTCCCTTCGTCCGGAGAATGACAAATTAAGCCCCTTAAAATAAAATAAGACTACTGACAATGTTTTTGAAGCGGGAAGCTTAAGAGACGCATATTTTCCCATGCAGACTGTGAATTTAGGCTACGTTACTTTTGAGAAAATTCTATGTCTGTCTTAAGCCGAATCAAGTCATTGAAGTGCAGCAACATGATGAAAGTAAGAGGTACGGAGGAGGGAGGCTTTATAGGCAACAGAGATGGACTTCTGGCCTACATCCGCTGGGATTTCGCTGGGATTTTCGCTGGGATCGCGTCAGAAATGAGACGGCACGGGAGATCAATGATGCCAAACAGACCATCGTGCATGACATTATGACGAAACAACTCATTTGGTATGGTCATGTTCAGAGAATAGCAGGATACAGGTTGCCGAAAAAGGTCCTTGATTGGGTTCCTCCTGGGCGAAGACGCAGAGGGCGCCCAATGAGAGGTTGGAGGGAGGGAATTGAAGCAGAAATGTTGAGGTGCTCAATGCACCAAGGGCTATGGTTAGACAGAGAGCAGGGGGGTTAGGTGTCGTAGAGCGCAAGGGAGTGCTATAAAGCGACCCACATGTACATACGTATGTACGAAACTTCCTGGTTGTTGACACTACTTTAGTTTCATTCGGATAAACCGCTGGGAAGTTTCCTCGGAAAATACGAGGAAATCACGCAAAACAAGCATGATCTAAAGGCAGCTGCATTAATGAATTTTTCGTGTAAAACCGTCTTAAATGAGGATTGATGAATCCACCTCTTTCTCCCGTACTTGCATCGGGCTAATTATCCGAAACGACACTTGAAAAAGTCACGAGAGAGGCAGATGAAAACCGGAGTTGAAAAACCTTAAAATAAAATTATGCTGGAGGAAATGAGTAGACATACATAATACTCAACATTTTATTTTATTTTTTTTTCAATCCGGCGACTTCGGAGGCCCTTGTCTAATCAACCGATATCAAACCCTCCTCAAAACTAAATCTTTTAATATTCGAACCGAAACGAGAGTGAAAAGATAAACAAGTGATAATAAATTACATCTACATCAAAGTTCAAAATATACTACTTAAAAGTAAAGCAAATGAAAATAATCGCCGCATCGATAAGCGGCTAAGATGATAATGAAGATACTGCGCTAATACGGTATTGAGCGGAGGTGAGACGACAAATGAATAGGTGGTTATTAAAATCTCATATTTTTATTTTCTGATGAGCTCTCGAGCTCGTGCGGATGAATTCAAATTAAGGCTCATCCAAAATTTAATACATTAGCTTTGAGTATTTGTCGATTGTAAGAATCATCTCCCCAGCGAGGCCGCTTCACACCTTTATTTGACTTCCCTCTTAAAAATCGATAGTTGATGCCGATAGGAATTTTTTTTCTCAGCGGTGCCCTTGTATGAGGTCTCCTTATCGGTTTTTGAAAGTCTGAGTAGAGTGATTGACGGATCAAAAGGATCGGTTTACATTCAAATCGGCATTTAAGTCTCAACCCCCCTCCCCCATTCTTCATAAAAAAAAAGTTGCTCTAAAAGAGTCATTAAAGAATGATCTCTAGATTTAAAACAGAGAGTCAAACACATTGATCCCCATGCTATGGTATAAAAGATACAGTAAAATAGCGATTTTTTGTTTAGAAATTTAGTTGGTGTTTTTTTATTTGTTACTTGAATCCTCATTTCACAAATAATCAGACAAGGGATACATCTATCGTTGTACAAATGCAATGTTTCAAAATGTCATTTTTTTTAAGTCTTGTAACTGCTGAACGCGCTAACTGACTTATATGTATCTACGTGGTATTTAAATATCTATACAGGACAGCACTGAGAAAAAACTATGGTTTATAAACCTATTAGAGGTAAATATGGAACACCTATAATAGTCGTAAATAAACTAATGATTCTCGGTCTGTGAACCATACTAAGGTCTCTGTACCTAATTAAGGTACCCCGTACCATAACTAAGGTATATGTGCTATTATTATATGTAGAGGTACTACTATTAGTGGTGTTCCATATTTACCTCTAATAGGTTTATAAGCCATAGTTTTTTCTCAGTGAGTAACGTTGTATAATGTATATCTAAAGTTGTCAGGGATTTTAAATTTTAGTTTTAAATGTAAGTTAATTGTTAGTTAATTTCACTAAATAATCGACGGTGAAAGTCTGTAACCACGTATCTCGGAAAACTCGATTTTGCAAGAGAGCGAAAAAACTGCCTACATTTCTCATTGCAGGAGATAGAAAGGAAGTAATTCTTCAAGATAGCAAGGATAATATGCATTTTAACTCTCAGATACCCAAGACTTCTTTACACTCGAAGTCTCAAGGCGGTCAAATACATTGATTTGATGGTTTTAGAAGTATCATCCATGTTATTTCTATGTTTTTTAAGGATCGAAATACTTTTCGACTTTTTGGTAATAAGCTGGCGCTTTCTCACCCCCCTCCTACTCATCAGCCTAATGTAATTCCTTCAGAAGAAATAGCCCGGTCAATTTAGCCCGGCCTGGGATTTCTAGAGGTAGTAAAAAAAAAACGATAGAACTCTCGCGGCAATACCATTTTCCTACGTGCGCCCTTTTTGGCAGAAAAGTTGAAAAAAGAGGGCTCAATTCGTCTCTCCAGTCTTTGGCTGGGTTGTTCACGCAGCTCTTGAAGCACCACTACAAATATAAGGCAAGCGGAAACAACACAAAATGGAAATAGAGCGAGGGTGCGTTGTTGACGGCGCAGAGATACAACTATTTGTACTTGACGGATGTCCGGGTTGCGTGTGCAAAATTGAAGGCGCGCGGAGCGAGGCGTGAACTATGCTGCCAAAGAGGTGTCGCTCAGATTAGGGAGGAATTTCAAAGAGACGAGACTTAATTACATCTCTCTCATCTTCGGCTGTGCTGTTCATACATCTCTTATAAATAAGACCGACGGAACCAACAAAATATGGAAATAGAACAACGGAAAGGACGCGCGTTGATGACGGCGCAGAGATACAACTATTCGTACTCGATGGATGTCCGGGTTGCGTGTGCAAAATTGAAGGCGCGATGGCGCGAAGCGAATTGGAATCAATGTGTTTCGGTTTCTTCTTTTTTGGAGACTTCCAGATTTTTTTCGACCAAAATAATTTGACAGCAGATAGAAGGCATCTACCGCACCTCATGTCTGCAGCTAACTCAAAACCGCCGAAAATCGAGATACTTGGTTGCGGACTTTCACCATCGAAATTGTGTTTTGATTTTTTTTTTTTAAACTTAGCAAATTAATGACATATCGACGGCCAAAGCGCAGAACAACGTATCTCCGTATGCGACGTTGCAGACTTCCCGCCATACCTTATTTTTTCCTTTAGTCAACTTAATTCCTCGAACACTATCTTGATTTTTCCTCTCTGCAGGCTAAATGTCCTGAATAAATTTCAAGCAATAAACCTTGCTTCCCCTGGAAAATGTTAAATAGGAGCGGGAATTTCGAAACACCGCAATGCAGATACATAGTTTCACACTTCAGCTATCGATGTTTTACTGCAGATGGCTTACGTTGAACTTAAATGTCATTTTATCAGAACGTTCCGCCGATCAGGACTGATACCACTATTTTGCCTGATATATTTGTCTATCGATTCCTGAAAATATCTTCGCTTTTTGTATTCGTATCATTTGAAAAACGCACTCTAATAACACTAGCTGGCAGCTTATTTGTCGCTGACTAATTCGTCTGTCCTGCTCTGCTGTGCTAAGGAAAAACGCCGTATGAATCTTCAAGCGCTTCCTTCGATTGAACTCGAATTTCCTGATAAACTTATGGATATTTTTCTTCTAATTTTTCAGATTATTTTGTTCGATATTTCAGCGAAAGTTCCTGAAAATTTCAAAGAAAAATATGCATTAATTTCTTTAATAATAAACATTTCATCTAAGGAAATTTGGCAACTCTCGGCAGTTCATACGGCGTTCTTCTTTAGCATGTTCGCTTCTCTTCAGGTTCCTCTCAGCCACCGAGTGCAGCTAGAGAGCGGCGATAAAAGATGGCTCCTCGTTAGAACAGGTGGCTCAGAGCAAGTGTTCACCTCAGTTTTTTCGTCTCCCAGCTGAAGAGTTATCTCTCTCCGATACTATCTTTCCACAGTTTTTCTTCAGCTCTTATTTGTCTCTTCATTTTCGACTCGCTTTTTGGTGTAAATTTCAATATTTTATTTTGTTTTTTCCCTCAGTTATCGCCTCGGGTCGGTTTTTTTGTCCGCCAGAGCTAGCCCCTGCGAGGCCTACCACGCCACGTGCCTCGAAACATGACGCCCCATCCCCGGCTGAAAATCGACAAGGTAATTTTTCCCCTCGACAATTTGTAATGACTCAATTCTAACAACTTTTAGGCATTAACTGCTTGCCAAATCCTAGAATAAGCCTCGATAAGTCGTTATTTCCCAGTCGAAAGAACATAACTTCATTCCGAGCAAAGGCGAATCCAGCAATTAGGCAACACTGGCTTTCCTTCATTTAAACCTATGCTAAATAATCGATTCTTGTCGGAGCACTTGACCCCTCCGAGATTCGATTTATTTCCATTGGTTTACTCTGAAAAAAGACAATGTTGCCGATTCGCTGGATCCGCCAATAATTCCGAGGTTGCAAAATTGACGTGAGCAATTCAATTTCTTACGAGAATGTATCCATTCAGTTTTCGTTCAACATTTTTTCTGATTCTTTGAGATAAAAAAAAAAATCAGTAAAATTTTTAATTAGAGATGCTCAAGACTCTCCTGGTAAAAATGCAATTTGCGAGGTGGAGTTTGGCAACATTGGAACGCAGTTACGTTCTTTTATGAGGGAAACGACGAAACGTGTGCCTCATTCATATAAAAAATAAAGACGAAAGAAAAGAATTGTGACCTCTGCAGTGCTTTTGATTGATTCCAGGTTTTACATACTTTTCTGATCATAATCACAATATTGCTTTTGTAACAATGTTAACCGGGACCGGACAGTGTTACTGTGACCAAAATAGTTATCACCACCTGTAATATTGTAACCGTATGCACCATTATAAAAATGAGATAAGACCTGAAATTCACCTAAGCGCTGCAGGTGTAGCGATTATTTTTGCCCAGCAAGGGAAATAGAGATAAAAGCAAGAAATAATTATTTTAAACCCAGCAACTATGCGTCCGAAGTGTCCAGTTTAATTGATTAAATTATTCGATCTTTGGAGTCAAATTATGGTCTTTTATCCAAAATCTTCACTAAAAGTTATCAGTTCAAGTTTCAAAAATTTGATTTTAGCATTTGAGCTCCGTTCTAATTGTCCGAGACTGTACTACGTACTTCATTCTCAGCTCTTACAAATTTCAACAATCAAATAAGAAAAAGTCAAGGGGTTCTATAGACAGAAATCCATTTCAATCACCTGAAGTTCTTCCTGTCACTCTCCAAAAATTGTCTAATCTCTTAAATAGTGCTTCGTTTAAGCTCTTGACTATAGACCAAAAATTCATCTCAATTCCACACTGGCGCTCTTAGAAATCTTAGATCCACACCTGTATATTAGTTTTTACAAAAACTTTTTTTAGAACATGTTTTGTTGTTTTTTCTTCTTTCTTTTCATATCTGGTGATTATTTCATGATGTTAATGATGGCTGATTGTTTCATTGTTTTTAAAGGTCCTGTTTTTATGTGTTCACCATGCGGTATTCGATATAGTTCTCTGAGCACTTTGGAGGCCCACCAAACATATTACTGCTCGCATCGGCGAACGGCAAATAAAGGTATGTATCATCAAAAAAACATCAAAACCCCTGTGTTTAAATAATAGGAAAACCTAGAAAAATTATAGAGCTATTTCAAAATAATATCGGGAAAGCCGCGGAAAATTCAGAAAAGTTTGACCCTGGTCAAGAAGTCTTTCAATACTGAGTATCGACATGAGACGGGAACCTCACCGTGGTATCGTTTGAGTTGGTGGGTCGTTTTAAGTAACTTTTCAATGTTTTAAGACTTTTTGTCCTTATCGTAGACCCTGATCGAGAGTTTAAATTCAAGGAAACTAAAGTTGTAAATGTTCACAACCATTTTTTTACAGTCAGAACTCACTAGACCACATTCTGTTCATGATAAATTCAAAGAGCATTGCACTTTTTTATGGTCCACGGCAAGGACAAAAACAATTACTTTTGTTCTTACTGTAGACCATAAAAAGTGCTAAATTTAAGCGAAACTCAATTTTTGACAGCGATGTTCTTTGAATTAATCACGAATATAAAGTTGTCCAGTGTGTTCTGACTGTAAAAAATGGTTATGAACTTTTCAAACTTTATTTTTCTTGAATTTAAGTTCTCGTTCAAGGTCTACAGTAAGGACAAAAAGTCAAAAAAAAAAATTAAGAAGTTCTTTGAACCAACCCGGGTACTTTGGATACTTTTTTCCTCCCAAAAGGTCAGGGAAAAGCAAGTTGGTGTGCACCGAAAAGTCAACGCATTAATTCTCGCAACACAATTTTTTGCTTTTACACCACCCATGCATTCATCTTTGTATGGCACTCATTTTTTGCACCATCAAAAGAAAACCTAGGAGCACTTAACGCTGAGAAAGAACAAAAAATGCAACGCATCTTGATAAACGAGATCAGTAACAGGTAGGTGTTCATCACTGGCAGTTCGCTCATGCACGTGCAGTGCTATGACTGCAACCGGTCCGATATGGCTTAGTTAGTCAGATTCTCATTGTTCGTCGTGCATCTTGAGGTGTGATTGCAAGCAGAGGCTCAAAACGCATCGGTGAGATTCTGAGCCCGGCCCGACGGATGGATAATGGTACCGATGAGGATAAAAAAACTTTAGCGATCGGTGAGGTTAATCTCAGATGTTCAGAAAAGTTATTAATATCAGTGCCCATAAGTGTTTCTATGTCTGTGTGATAAGATATTATGAAGAGCAAGCTTTGAATCGTTGATCGCTGGGAAAACAGTGGTGGGAATAACCAAAGCCAGGTGGAGGAACCTAAGGCACCTGCGACTGCGGGGTAAATTTTAGGGAGAGATATAGGGTAGATTTGTATTTCACGAAAGAAATACTTCAAAAACTGCGTACATTAGATATCTCATCTCAGAGAATTTTCCCTCCTTTTCCTTTCATAATTTATCCTGATTTTGAAACGTTTACGTTTCAAGTTTCTCAAGATCTAGTTTGACGCAATATTTTAGGATTCGTAATACCTTTACTATGTGATACCAACGTGAGTTAGTGCCAATTTTTTTCAAATTTCCAAAAACATCAAAGAACCAACTCCTTCACACAATATTATTTTATCTCGTCTGTCACACCACTTTCATTAGGGTTGTCGTCGTCTTCTTCTTCTTCTTCTTTTTCTTCTTCTTCTTCTTCTTCTTCTTAAACTGCTGTAATTTTTAACGCCATCACATTACAAGGATGCCAATGATCATGAGAACAATTTAACAATGAGTGTGCTACCGTTTTTCCGCGTGACATGCGATAACGTGCGGGTATTAGCTTTCCCACCGCCCGCTCTCCTGTTGGTGATCATAAGTACAGAGGCGTAGCCGGACATTTTTCAAAAGGAAATTAATGTATTTTGGGAAAATGTTCCATTTATAGCGAAGGGGTTGGTTTTAGACTGCCTGGACCTCCTTGGCCACGTCCTGCACAAATAACAACAATTTAGAAAATTTAAAACAGAGCCCTAAAGCAGACAAAACACCATTATCTTGGGGGGCTGATAAGATGATAGAGTATGTGGGACCCGCTTGGAGATTCGTACTTTTCCTATCATGCAGATCACCGATGCCTGGACGACCACACGCGCACCGGCGCGGCGCTTCTCGCGAAAAACACGCGCATCCATCGCCAACACTCGCGGCGTCTAATCGCAATCGCTCTTCAGATTCAGCGCGATAGCCGCCGCGTTTTCCCAAGCTGCGTCCGCGCTTCTGCTCACTTCTGTTCCGACCGTCCAAGCGTCAACTTTCGCGCCTTCACGTGTAGTGTGTGTCCCGCGTGACGTTTGCCCCCACGTGACGTCATCCCCAGGACGATACCCTCAAACATGCCGCATGTCTCCCCTCCGTCCAGACCTATCTTCTGCCGGCACTACATCGGCGTTTTCGCGGTCTTCTAGCGCCAGGGACCATGTTCCGACGAACATGTATGTATCCACCTGTTTCTGTTTTTCATCCACTTTTCGCTGTTCCTCGGTTGGCTTTGAAAATCAAAGAAAGCACATAACTTAAGCGTGATGTATCGAAATTCTTGCTTTTCTATTATTTTTCTCTGAAACACGCAGGTATGCGCTAACTTCAAGTTTACCTGTCCGTTATCGGACGTCTTTATGCTGAAAGGATCCATAAGCAAATGAATTAAATCCAAAAGAATTACGTGTATAGGATTTGCGTGTTACATAGTTCCATCTGACTTAATGGATTTGCACATAGTTCCTTTCAACACAATTATGAAATTTGAATCCTTAAAACGTTTGGACTCACTTTGGAATCATGAAAAATTTCAAGTGATTACTGATACAAGGTAGGGCCACTATCCCGTATTGGACGTGGGAAAGGATGCAGATTTTGATGTTTAAAGTTTATTGCTATAGCACCAGCAAGGACTGGTAAGAGAAGATTTTCCTTCAGAATTCTGAATTCTAGAAGATGACTGTATTACAAGACTGTTTTTAAGCGGGAGACGCCCTAAGCAACTGGGCCATTATTTACTGGAGGATTAAAAACACCCAAGTAGGCATGGGGAAGGTGGTAGAATAGTGCTAAGCCTACATTTTTTTGAGAGGAAAACAAGGCCAACACAGCAAAATAGTGTGGTTCCTGCTCTACCTATCACATTGTTATTTAGAGTTCAGGCCACATTTATAGTGTCTTACTCTTGCAATTATGAAGTTCAATGGAGTGCTGGGTAGTTTTTCGGAAACGCGTTCGGCCAATAGTTTGTATGCGTCCCTATTTGACTTACAAGACCAGTCATATGTGTCTCTTTTTCAAAACCGTCAATGCACTTAAGTTTGCTTAACGCCATCCCTGGAAAAAAACACATTGGATCTAGAGTGCAGAGTCTTGAAAACATTGACAAGAAAAAATACTCTTGATTCAATCGGATTTTTGCTTGAATCAAAACGAAATCCGTTTAAATTAAGAGGCTTGGTTCTTGATTTAAGCTAGATTCTGATTGAATCAAGAGTACTTTTTCTTGTTGATGTTTTCAAGAGTCTGGACTCTAGATATACAATGTGTTTTTTTTCCAGTGATCCAATGTTCCAATAAAAAAATATGAGTTTTTATCATCTTAGACTTTATCCCTTGCATATCCTTCAACTTCATTGCCCTTTGAATTATCTATCAATAAATTTTCTCTCTTTGTTTCTTAGGGGCGGAAAGTGAGAGTGAAGACTCGAAAACGCAAGGCGAGTCGCTCGCGAACGAGGATGCCAGCGGGGCGGAGAGCGGGACAAGCGAACCGGCCCGGAAAACCATCCGGAAAGGAAAAGCGTACCGGTGTCCGCACTGCTCGTACAGCGCCGACAAGAACGTGAGCCTGAACCGGCACATGAGGATGCACTCCACGTCCCCGGCAGCCCAATACTCCGGCGAGACCCAGGTCGACCCGGTCCTCACCTCCTCTCACCTAGTCGACCGCTACTGTCAAGATTGTGATATCCGATTCTCCTCGCTGAAGACCTTCCGGGCCCACAAGCTCCACTACTGCAGCACGAGGCACGTCATCAAGGGCAAGCCCCCCTCGGCCCCCTCCTCCCCCTCGGACAGGGTCACCCCCGAGTCGCCGAGCATCCCCGACAAGGCCGCCATCCCTCCGCAACCCATCCTGGCGTTACCGACCAACCCCATTCTCATCGTCCCCTACTCGCTCTTCCAAAGCGCGAGCGTTCTCTCTGGTGCTGCTGCTATCGGTCTGCCCACGCAGGACACGGCCTGTTTGCTCCTCCCCGATGGCACCCTCCAACCCATGGCTCAAGGAATATTATCTCAGTCAAATCCCTCTTTTCCTAAGCCGCACCGGGCACCCCAGTCCACCGAACCGCAGCAGGTAAGCTCTCAAATCCAGTCACTAGTATAGTTTCATATTATTTTCTAGGGGTCGTCCATAAATGACGTTAATTTGTTTTATTTTTTAACACCCTTCCCTACTCCTTTATGTCAGGCACATATCAAGCAACGTGGAAACCTACCCCCTTCAAAATTACCCTGGACTCCGGTTGGTCCCAGCCCCTCCCCTCGTATTATTCAAGGAAAATTGGTGCTCCGCGTCGCACAGTGGAACATGTCAGTAGGGAAGTCGGACACCATTTGGAAACTATATACTATATACTATAACTATAACTATATACTATATTTGGAACTATATTTGGCTCATATATCCATGTTAATACGGAATGCAGAGGTTCTTTAAGTGGTTTCAGTGGTTTTCTCGCACAAGTTCCTTTAAGAAACACTAGATACAACTTACAATGAGACGGAATTAACATCAAAATTTACAGTTTTGGTCAAAAATTTCATGTCAGACCTCTCTGAAGTGGTGCGGCGTTTCAATCGGAATTTTCGTAAAAATGTGTAAACATTTTAGCCTGGCGTCAAATTCGACCAATCTCATCATGAGGCACACATCAGGTACCCCCTCACCTCCCCCCTTACCACTGCCTTTATGTCTCCTAACGTCATCTATGAAAGTCTTCTTATATCATTTCATATTGAAAAAAAAAAACTTACTTGTGACCGCTCACGGGAAAATGGACTCCGCTTCCAAAATACGCAGAGCAAGGACATTGATGCAATTACTTCGAAAGGTGCTCGACAAACATCATGACTCAAATAACGCGCAATGATTTCAAATCAAACTGAAGTTATGATGGTTACAAGCTGAATCGTAAAAACTGAAGAGAGAGATAGGAAACCAATGTAAATTGATGGCGGGATGGCAGTTGACCTATTGGGATGAAGATAACGTCTTATGACTTGAGGTTAAAATGAAGTTAAAAGACGTGAAAACATGAATAGGTATTTGTTTTGCCCTTTCTCTTCTTTGTCAACCTCTTTTATTGCTCTTCGAGCAACTAATGTCCAGCCACTAAGAACCTTGCGTTTACTCCATCAAAGAGAGGCAAGAAAAATTGAAACGCCTTCAGTTTTTGGATAGGCAACATGGACATCCGTGGAGCACGAATAGTTATATCTTAACTTTGCTATTAACGTGGCTTCGTCGCGTCCGTCGGACCAGATGAGTGAAGCTGCTCTGTCTTTCCCAGTTTAATTTCAGCAAAATTCTCAAAGAAAAATATTCATTTATTAACTGGAATAACTTTGAATCTATTTCATTTCGCTTCTTATGATGTAAAAACGAAAACAATGATAATTGAAGCGCCGTGCGCAGAAAGGATATTTCTTGGTTTGGGTGTCTCAAAATCTCTAATAACATTTCATCCATTTTGATTGAAGCAAATGTATGTAATCCGTTGTAGCTTTTACTGAATACTCTTAATGATTTTACAATCCTGATACCGGAAATTTTCAGAAAATTCACGCAATAGTCTCCTCTGGAAAACATTAATTAGAAGTGGAGATCCTGAAACTTTGCAACCGAGAAATTCCCTTTTTGCACCCAAAGTCTCAATTTTCTCGTGACAATCTTAAAAGGATAATGCGCTGTCGCACAGTGGACTGAGTCAATTAGAAAGGTCGGACTTGAAATTTTTGATAAAAACTGCAAATTTTGATGTATTTTTTTTCAAATTTTAAAGTTTAAGGGGTTCTTCTTCAAGAAAATTTAACAAGGTTACTAACGGAACCACTTTTAGAACCTCAATGTTTTGTAAAAACGGAGTTATAAGCGTTTAAAGTTTCCAAATTATGTCCGACCTCGCTTATTGACTCGATCCACTGCGTGTGTCGTTAGAAAACTTAATTTTAATCTCTGTTTTATCTTACTATTTCAAGGTTCCCAACAAGTCAAGATTAGAAAGTTCGAAAGTAAAACAAGAAGCGGAAACCTCAAGCAGCACAACTCCTCTGGATTTAAGTCTAAGACGGGATTCTGCAGAGAGCGATGTGGTGGTGGACATGTCGGAGGACGAGAAAGAAAATCGGCAGAGTGAGGACAACACGACCGACCACGAAGACATAGTCTGCGCTCCTTCGATACCCCTCATGTTGTCAACTTCGTCAACATGCTCGTCTCCTTCTCCTGTACCTCTCTCCCCAGCAAGCTCTACCAGTCAAAGGAAGCGACCCAAACTGAATAACAGTAATAGTCCTAGTCCGCATTCTCAACCAATCTCCCCTGCGAACAGCATAAAGTCCTCCTCCAGGACACCCAATGGAGTCATAGGCTCAAAGTCTAACGAACCAGTCAAACGAAAAAGCAGCGCAGATTCCCTTGACTCCGCCTCTAATCTATCAAGTTTGCTTCTGGCAGCATCTAATGCTCAAAAGAAAGATCCGTCGATTCAACCGGAGCTACCATTCCCACCAGAGCTCATTCCTCACCTGTCGTCCAAGCTAAATTTAATGAAACAGAGCAAAGCGGTCCCCCCTCTATTGAGAGCGCCATCTGAACTTTTAAGCTCTGCTATTCTTCCACTGCTAACGCCTGAGGTTGCTCTTCAACTCTCCATACCCCCGATGGCACCTATGGCTGCAGCCCCTCCTGACGTCGTCGGCCCTCAAGTATTAGTCAAACAAGGAGTATCCAAATGTCAGGAGTGCAACATCATTTTTTGTAAATATGAGACATATCTCGCGCACAAGAAACATTACTGCTCCGCGCGGATCAATCCTGAATCTGAGGGCGATTCAAAGTCGAGTCCTCCGACCTCGCCGGCGAATAAAGTTACGCCCCCTCCTCCCTTGAAAGAAAGCCCGGGAACTCCTATCCCCCCTCCGCCCCTCGCTAGTCTGCCTGGGTCCAAAACTCCTCTCTACCAATTCATATGTGCGGCCTGCGGCATCAAGTTTACCTCCTTTGATAATTTGACAGCGCATCAAACGTTCTACTGTCCAAAGAGGCCATCCGTAGAAGCAGAAACTATCAAAAAATGTCATAAGTGTAAAGTAAGTACTACAATTTTTTAGTTTTTTTTTATCTTCATTTATATGTCCTCTCTTGGAACTTGCCTCGGACAGGGCCGGAATTCGGCATTATTTTGAGTATGACACACTTTCAGAGCTTCGTGTTCTATTTGTTGAACTTTTTGAACGTAGGTACCCTTCTACCTCTGCCAAAATTTTCTTTCAACTCTACTGTCAGTCAATCCTCGCTGTGTCGCTCAGTTCGATTTTAATACCAATTTTTTCACTAGCCCTTTTCTCTCCTTTATAGATACCTAGGGAATAGGAGGAAGATTTATTTAGCATCGTTCATCCTACATTTTTGGTCACTGTTTTTTTGGACGTTATGATCCGTTTTTCATATTTCGAATTCCGGATTTCGCTGACCAGGTTGTACCGACCTACGTCACGGGGTAAACAATCCTCCAGGTGCAGACAGCTTATTTTTTTTCGCTCTATGGGCACGTCGTCGTTACATCACCGGTTATCAAAGCGGACCCCCACAAGTATCTCCTCACCAATGAATAACTTGTTGCATCTTACAACATTGAAAGCAATTTTATTGATGCATTGTTTTGTGGACTGATCAAAAAATTTTGCTGGATTTCATTATTGTTTCCCAGGCTTATTAGCCCCTACCCCATAGCCCTAACGTTTCCCGCTTGTTTCCAATAACTCCATGAGAAATACACTTTTGAAAATTTGATTTCCCTTAAAGTGCTTATTGATAGAAAAAAAATCAAGTTCAGTATCGGCATCAGCGACCAAAATTGCATCGAATGGAGTCCCGTTAGTTGTTTAGGAGAACATATAATTGATCAATACGTAATCAGGAATAAATTTTCTATTCCATTGTACAATCATTTTTTTCTCTAGTCTATTTTCCTCTTATTATTTGTTAGTTAATTTTTCACTTTTTAATTTTTACAACAAAGTATTAAAGGTGCATTGTTTTCTTTAATTGTTCAGGCAAACATTATTGGGCCCTTGGAGCAACATCAATGCAGTGCGACTGGTGTTGGTGGCTGGCGGTGTTTGGTTTGTCCCCATGTAAGCGCAACATCTGGAGCAGCTCAGCGACATCTTGATTCTCACACCAACATTCGTGCCTTCCTGTGTTCAATATGTCGCTACAAAGGCAACACTTTACGTGGCATGCGAACGCACATCAGAATGCATTTCGACAAACGAACCTCAGATATTGTTGTGAGTATTTCCCCTTGTATGACAGGATGAATTGAAAAATTCATTTACAGAAAAAACCAAGATTTCTCTTCATCAATGAATAGCAAAATTATTGTGACGGTTTTTTTGTTATTCAAGTATAATAGTTCCTACTCTTTTAAACACGAGTCCTTTTTCTGTTGACTTTATCATCAAGTATAATTATTTCTCGTCTACTTACAATTCTAATACTATTGGCAACATTTAAGCATTGTTCTCTTATGGATGAAGGGCCGGATTTACCTACTTGCTGCCCTTGGGCTGCCTGTATTTTGCCCTTCTTATGCATTCGTTTTAAAACATCAATAAAAACCACCAAGTGAACGTGCCGGAGGGGAGGAGTGCATAAGACGCGTTTACTCGTGTTGGACACATTTTTGCGAAAGCCCTGTCAACACTACTAGCAAAAATTCACGGAACTTTGCGCGAAAGTTAAGTTCCGTAAACCTATCTGTGTGTAGACGAGGCCTTCCATTTATCAGAAATGAACGAAAAAATTATGAAAGAACTAACATATGTGGTTTAATCATTTTAACTTCCGCCGCCGCGCGCCGCGCTGACCGCACTGTGTCCGGCGTAATGCGTGATGTATTCCTTTAGTCTTGTAGGCGCTATGCGTTTCACGCCGCGCCGACCGCGACCGCTGCTGAACGCACTGTGTTTGACGCAATGCGTGAAGTATTCATGCAGTCTTGTAGGCGCTCTGCGTTTCCCGCTGACCGCACCTTGTTTGGAGCAATGCGTGAAGTATTCCTACAGTCTTGTAGGCGCCATGCTTTTCACGCCGACTGCTGCTGAACGCCCTGTGTTTGCGTGAAGTATTCGTGCAGTCTTGCAGGCCCTATTACGCGTTTCATGGCAATCGCTTCGCCGAGGACTTCTCCTTTTCATATCACGTCTCGTCGTGCTCTTTGCGCCGCGCCGTTCCAGGCCAAATTGCGTGTTTGCTTTCTCTTTTAACTCGGCTAATTAAAGGTGCTGTCTTTTGTATCACCGAAAGATGACAAAATTAGAGATTACTATACTCTCAGGAAATTATAGATTTTGTCGGCTTTTCTCGTTTGTAATTTTTTTTTTCTGGATCTGATTCATTTGTATACGTATACGTTAAAAAAAATTGCAAAATTTGCTGCCCCCTAAATTTGCCATCATGGGCCACGGCCTATGTGGCCACCCCATAAATCCGGCCCTGAATTGACGAATTTATCTTCAGGAAATCTTTCCGAGGTAAATGCTTGGTGATGAAACGAAACAAAACAAAACCAAAAATTAAAACACCCTCTTTTAATTCAAGTTTTTATTTATTACTTATTGATGCAAATTGTTATGTATTTATTATTTTTCTATTTCAGGAGGAAAATTACATATCTTGCCAAATCGAGTCCCCGAATCCCTCTCCATCATCAAAAGAGGGCCCTGAATCTACAAGTAAACCCAGCCCTGAAGATTCTTCAAGCTGTAATGGCAACGCAACTGACATCATCAAAGTTAAGAAGACTGAGGAGGAAGAGTTCATTGATGTAGATGACATCACCATCAAATCTGAGCCGATGGATGATAATTCAAATCAGAATGCTGAGATGAATGCTGCCTCTCCGGAAGATACCAACTCCCTCCCTGAGACTTTAAATAACAACAAAAAATTTGGATCTAATTATTGTAAATCTTGTGATATATCCTTTAATTATGTGAATAGCTTTTTGGTGCACAAGAAGTATTATTGTTCGAGCCATCAAGCCAATGAGGCCACCAATGGTAACAACAATGCGAAACCTCATGCCCGGCCAACTAGTACTCAAGTGACGTAGATGTAGCAGGAGAGCATTTAATTCTTAAATTTTCCTGTCCATATAGAAGATCCCCTATTATTCCAAAGAAAATAGGAGTTTTAACTTTTATTCTTTGCTTCTCTGTTGATATCTTTAATTTTATCCTTCATTTCCCCTTTATTTTTAAATCACTTCAAAATTTAGACTGATAATCAAATAAAAGATCTTTAGGGCTCAAAAAGTTCTGTGCGCACCTTTACAGAGATCACAGACTATTGATAGACATTGAGACCTCTGTATTGACAAGCTTACCTAAAATAAATGGCCTTGTCATTCATTCTGAGATGATTGATCTCTCTTTAGTATGTGCCCAATTTCTCAATAGGTACGTAATTACTTAATTTTTAAGACAACAAAAGTTAAAATTTTCGGCACTTATACCTCCCAGACAATTAATTTTAAGAATGAAAATCAAATTGATAAAAAGAGCGGAATAAATTGAATCGTAATAGACTTTGTATTAAATTTTTTTTAAAATTATTGACCCTTTTCATTGATAAATTGCAGCTTTCTATTTGAAGTAAGTACATTTATATTATTATATTTTCACTTCACTGCAATCAAAAAACATTTTTAGAAGTATGTGTGGTTTCTTCGGTAGAAACTTTTGAAATTTTACATTCTTTGTGAGTCATTCTTTGAGGATGCATAATAATTTAGATTTACGTGGCCTGAATGTTAATGTTGCTCTTTCCAGAATCCTTATCTGAAGAAATTACTTTATTCGGATACACCAAAAGAAGCTTCTGAGGGGAGATCTCTTATAACTTTGATATACTCTTAGAGCTTCTTCCTTCTTCCTATAATTTTACAGACCCTCACAATCAGTGGAAATCAAAAATAACATTTTCTTATCAATTTTTACTATTCTTTCACTTTCTCTCTAGTCGTTTTCAATTTTTTGTCTGAAGGAAAATGTTTTTGTAAGTGTATAATTTATTAGAGGAACTCTAGAACATTGGCTCAAATTGCAGTTTTTGGCAGACTGCTTTGAGGTGCAGTATAAAACTAAGCAAATTCATTTTATCACACTTTAAGCACATACCCCTCAGTATTTTCATCATAATTTTTATTTTACATTGTTGACTCTAAAGACAAGCCTACAGTAATAAGTATTGAGATCTTACAGTTATTGGTTTACTTTCGTCATTGAGAGACTCTTTCTGAAATTCTTACAGTTCTGTTGAATACCTAGGTAGATGGAAAATGAAGCACTGAGGATGTTAAGCCATAGATGTCCTTCAAAGACTCAATTTTGATCTCAAATTGCGTTAATATTGCATTTTTAAAATTGTCTTAAATTATTCTAAAATTTGCTGGATTTATCTACTTGTTAAGTTCAACAGAATTATACCTAAACTATTCTAACATCCCATTCATTTTGGTATTTACTGGACCTGATTGATGTTTAAAGAGTTTCCCTTCTATTTGCTTGATAAGTGGAAGTTGGGATCATAAGTGTGCGTAAACATGATTTTAGATCCAATGGATATTTAGGCACCATAAAAGTATGTGTGTATACCTCTATGAATGATCAGCAAGGCAATATTTGTCGCTGAAGTATTTTCATTTTTTTGAAATTTTTTTGAGCCAATGACTTTTTTTTTTAATTTTGGTGCTTGCAGCTAAAGCTGTAAAAAATATTTTCTTGTTAGTTACTTTTTTGAACATGCGAGTCCTCTTCCTGCTGCTTTGGTAACCAAGGCTACCCATATGTACACATGGGATTAAACTCATCTAAAATGAGTGCTTAGCTCCAGTTAATGTAATTTTGATTATTCAAAAAGAATATACATAAGTGCTCTACTCCTTTACAAATTAATTCATTTTTAGGAAGAACATGACTTATTTATCATGGCAATTTTCGTGAAATTTGTTTTTAACTGCAAATTTCAAGCCATAAATGACAGGTTAACTTTTTTGCTGAAAGAAAGGAGGAAAAGAAAGATCAATCTTTATAAACACTGTAACATTTTCATTATTTGTATGTTTTTTGTCATGATCAAATCCTCATGTAAACTGCTGAAGTTACCCTTTTTCATACTAAGGATGTGTAAAAATAAAAAATTTGAATGTTTTAAAATGAAAAATTTGAATGTTATAAAATAAAAAATTAGGGATGAAAAAGAAAGTACTTAGTTGAATAGTAAAAATACATTTTGGAAGGTATCTCTTAATACCAATAGAAGAAACAATTTAATCGGCCCGAAACCTTGACAAAGAAACAACTTAAATCAGGACTAAGGCCACAAATAATAACAAGGACACATAAAGTAAAATAAAAAGCCCGGAAACCGGGCTTGCAAGAATACAGGGCTCTTTTTACTTTATTTTATGTGTTCTTTTTATTATTCGCGGCCTTAGTCCCGATTTGAGTTGTTTCCTTCTCTGAATACCTTCTCTATTTGTCAAGAATATGTACTTGATGAACAGACAGGAGCTTTTCCTCTGTTGGTTACCCTACCTTTAATGTTATTAGGAGCTTGTCAAATCATTTAAATTAGTATTACTTCAATAAATTGGATACAAACTACCATTACATACAATATCGATTGCTGACTGCAAACATGCCTTCTCAGGTGCAACATAAAAAAATCTCCAATTATGTTTCATTTTTTTCATGGAAAACTCATCAAGATATTTCCTTGCAACTCTGTGTTATTTTTTCAGAGTGTGTGAATACAATTCACCGAAAAAAATCATAGAAGCTATGAGTGTTAGTCCTCTTTTAAAGGAAATAAAACATAATCGGATTCTTACAATGACCCAATTATAACTACGCTTTTTGCAACTTCAGCCTTTGATATGTACCATTGCAGCATGAAGACTGGATTGAAGGGATCATTTGGCAATATGCCAGGCAATGATAAATTCTGTGAAAGACTATAATTCCATTTTTAGGTAGTTTAAGTGATCTAAAATAATTTCCATGTTGTTTTAATTAAAGTAATTATTTTTACTGAAAGTTTTAAGTTATTTTATTTTTGACTGCGATACTTATAATTTAGCCCTAATGAAATGATCGTAGTATTTATGATTTCATATGTTGCCTACATATTTAGTATTGTCATGTGCAAAAATTCAAGTTTAAATCCGTAAGTAAAGGTATCTCAGAAGAATTGGTTTCAAGAAAGTTGAGAAAAGAAAAATTAGGTACCCAGTCAAACGGTAGGTAATATACACTTTTTAACTTTTTAAGGACTTGTGGAAAGTCAATTCTTCTGGAGAACCAACCGTCATAATGTAGTAGTAACTCAATTTGCCCTTAGACTAATCATTGTTTTGTTTCTTTGAAAAATATTTTTGTTTATTCCTGTAATATTTTCATATCTATTTGGTTACTCTCTTCTCTTTCTGTTTTACCCATCACAGTGTAACCACATTTAGGAAGTATTACCCTTTTGTAAAAAAGTTTTTTATTGTTTGTACAGTTGAAAATTTTGATAGATCTAAAGTCAAGTGGCAATCATATGCACATTCATACTAGTATCAATACTACCTACAACAAGGCAAACTGCCAACTACGAACTGCTCTCATATATTGAAAAATCCTCCGAAAGCTAGACTACCTATGCTAAACTAGGTAGATAAGCAAATATGACCTGTGCAGTTGGGAATTTTTGTATGATATGAACAATTTCTTCAAAGAGGAGGATCATTTTACACTCAATTGTATGTCTCACATTATCTACTTTATCATAACTAACTCTATCCCAGCAAAATGTAACATCTGTCTGGAAGACCACACCTACTCATTCTTATTCACTTAAAATTTCACCAAAATGAGACCTTTGTAAAAATAAAAACTCAGTTTTCATACATTTAAAGATAATATTTTGGAGGGAAACATTTTTTCCATAATATAAATCATCATTTAATGTGTTCTTTGTAGCCCCTTTAAAATGTTGTATGGATAGGTACTGAAAGGTGGTAAAATTTGTAACTTACCTTTTAAGCATCTGCCATAATTGTACATAGTACGTAGGTAGCTCCCCTAAGTGTAGGAATTCGGTGTTAAAGACGTTCATGTGTACTTTGTCTGTAAAATCCTCTGTACGTGTTTCAAATTTAAATATTTGTAAATAATCCACTTTACCTTTTGTTTTCTTTTTTTTTTATTTTATTTTGTATGATTTTTAGTTGTTTATAGCTTTCAAAGCTTAGGTTTCATATTTTGTATCTTTATTCGAGCTGGTCGTTAGTTTAAGTAAGAGAAAAATTAACGAGGAATAAATCCTCCAAAAGATTATTACCGTTTGTCATAGAATAATTTATCTGTTTCAATAAAATTTACATTGACTGGAAAGTAAAACATAATTTCTTGCTATTCATCATGAGAACATCCCAAGAATCCTGCATATTGTCCCTTTGGGTCATGAAAATATCTTATTGGAATTGGCTGATACATCAAGACATTTCAATAATTTTCTAAACTGGAAATGAATTGCAATAAATGCAACGCAAAAAACTTTAAATATCATGCAGATTTTTATTAAAATTTACGAAGACGAAGTATTGAAAATCAGTGGTTTCATAGGATGGTGCATTGGGCTCTAATCTAAAATTTTAGTATGAAATTTAAATATTTCAGTTGTAAATTCAATTCAGACATGAAAGTTCCACAGCTTTCAGCCCAAATACTAAGCCCAGCTGTATTCATCTGACAACTGCTTTAATCTTGGCTCCTACAAAAATGACTCACACAGGCTGCAGCTAATTTCTCGACTCTATTGACTTCCGACTTTCAGTCAGTCAAATAAAAGCAGATGCAACTTCTGTCTAAAAATTTTACCTGAGACAACCATTTCAGTTAAGAACCTAAGATAGGATGCTTGATTTCTTGTATCTACAAATCTCATCAAGAGTATTCTCATCTTCGAAACATGAAGCGATTTCTACCTTGATCGGTGAAAGACAAACTAAACAACCTACAGGTGACCACTCCTTATTAGGAGAACATTTTTTAATTGGAAAATCAACTCATTCGTACCTTGATGATGGCCAAACAGCAGATAACGAAAACTCCTTCAAATGAACTGATAGGCAACTTACTCTGACCAGCATGAATTATTGCATACTTTAAAAATGAAGGCGTTTCGTTGTGCGCCTGTTCGCTATAGTATGACTGCATACATACTTCGGTGCGTGTGATGAAGCAAAAAGAAGTCTCCGCAAGTTTTATTTTTCTTTTATCCATTTAGGACTACCTACTTATATAGAATCCCGATTGATCGCCACTTAAAAATCCCGAGGTTAAGTTGGAGAGTCCACTGTTTTCATGTGGGAGGTTAGTAAATGAAATCAAATTTAAAATTACGACTGATTTATAGAAGATGGAATATTTACAAATAAATTACAAATATGAATTACAAATAAAATGTAGGTACAGTTAGAAACTTAACAACAATACAAAATTAGTAGACCTATTCAGACACAATAGAATAAGGTACTTCCTTTTTTTCTTTTCATACATTTTAAGTTAAAACAACAGATAATGATTGGAAAGCAAGTGAGCAAATCATAAATAATCTTTCATCATTTTTAAAAAAATCGGTAAAATATTTTATTAATCAAGATTTGAATGTACACAGCAGCTATAAAACAAAAAGCACTAGCGAATAGTATTGCCTATTTTAGAAGGGATGAGCTTTCGCTAAAGAAGAGAATCACATATTCGACTAAAAGTCGGAAAAATATTCTTTGGCTAGTTTATATCACTGGAATATATTCAGTAAAGAATTTTCTTATTACATATGGTTTTTGATGGATTTAGAAAGTGGCAAATGGAACAGATCTGTCAACAGAATAACATATATTTTTTAGTGGCTCTGCTAACAATTAGGAACCCTGGTAAAAATTGGCAGTAGAATCTGTGTTCCAAAATACCATGACCTAAAGCCGGCTGCAAGATTTTCAATAGCTTCTGTAGCCGGCTCTACAATTTCTTATAGCCTAAATATTAGAGCAACACAAAGCGGATCGGTGACGCATTGGCACCTACAAACCTAACAGGGATACTTCACGCATTGCGCAAAAGCGCATTGACGCCTACAAACCTAACAGGGATACTTCATGCATTGCGCAAACGCGCATTAACGCCTGCAAACCTAACAGGGATACTTCACGCATTGCGCAATGCGTGAAGTATCCCTGTTAGGTTTGTAGGCGCCAGTGCGTCGCCGCTCCGCTTTGTGTTAGGCTCCAATATTTAATCTCGCGGAGCCGGCGTTTTTCAACTCATGATTTTGAAATGTTTGCACACTCTGTATGGATTATTCTCATTTTAATTGATGAAAGAAAAATATGTTTTAAATGAAAATATAATGTGTGCTTTGTAAATATTAAAGTAGTTCCGTATAAAACTTAATGATTTCCAAAGCACACGAATTTCTACACAATTTCTTATAGCCTTTTATAGCCAATGGCGATAAAGTGTAAAGCCCGGCGATAGGAACTATAGCCCGACTGTATACTTTTTTATAGCTTCGTATAGCCCGGCTGCATGATTTGATCCGCTTTCTACAGCCAGCTATATGATTTTCAATAGCCTTCTTTAGTCGGCTTTAAGAGCACCTATGGTATTTTGAAACGCAGCTCCTATCGTCAATTTTCACCAGGGAAACCTTATCTCTCAGCAACGCTATCCAGTTTTACAATGTGGAAGAACCAATAACGTAAAGCAATTGGAAGTCACCAATCGTAGAGGGCTGAGAAATGTCAAAAAAACATACAAAAATAAGATTGCCCGCAGAAATTAATTTCCAACCAACTTGGATCTTTTGATTGTGTAGAAATAATCTGTTGACGAGCGTTTATAATCAGCAACCTGCTGAGAAAATATTATACACCTAATCGCTCAAAGATAGAGGGTAGGAATTTGTATTCCGAACCTACAGCCTTCTTGTAAATATATTTAGACCAGTTTCAAAAGAAAATCATTTCTCTTTCGTGAAAGACTTGAGCAAAATTACGTGTAGACGGTGAAAGTCCGCAACCACGTCGGTATCTCGGTTTGTACCGTTCCAGATTTCCTGTCATGATTTATATTTAAATTGAAAACTACTCAACGGCAATACTTAAAAACTGCCGCGATGTTTCTTCTCTATTCTCTAAAGAAAATGTTGCGGAAACTTCGAGGAACGATGTTAATTTGCACACAAACGCGATACATTGTTGTGAACGTCTACCGTTGATATTTCTTGTTCAGTCCGACTTTGCCGTGCTGAGGAAGAACGCCGTATGAACATTCGAGAGTTGCCAAATTTCCCTTGATAAATCGTTCATTTTTGAGGAAAGTCATGTATATTTTTCAGAGTTTTCAACCCAACTTTAGGTAAAATTGTGAACAAAATTATCTGAAAAATTGGAAGAAAAATATTTACAAATTTTCCCGAAAATTCGTGAATTACCAACGGAAATTTGGCAACGCCTGAAGGCTCATACGGCGGTTTTCCTTCGCACAGCAGAACTGCTCTGCGGAGACTCAGCACCACTTTTCGGTTGGATTAATTCGAACGTAGGTTTTGGTGACACTCCTGGGCAGGCCCGGGGACTGATGGTGCTGAGTGGGGATAGGAGGCGCCTCACCTTTGTGATTCCGTTTCAGAGATTTCTTCGAGCCCGGTGAATCGCAAGAGTGCCTGGGCTGCGACGGCGAGGACTCGACCGACTGGAGACTGGCCGCCCTCGAGATGGACAACCGAATCGGCTTCTTCGGGGGGATCGGTTTCTGCGACAGGGACGGCGAGGGCGGGTGCTGGAGCTGCTGAAGCTTCCCATCCCTCTCAAGAGTGCTATTACCGTTCTTGTAGTGGTGCCTCAAGTTCGGCGACCCGTAGTCCGACCCGTAATCGTAAGTCTTCTTGCTCTTCAGGGAATTGAGCATTTGGTGGATGTTCTGCCGGGATGCATAGCCCCCGGGTTCCGAGTCACAGTCACCTCCGTTCACCTTCCGCCGGGAGTCGCTGAAGAACTGGTTTCGACTCCCGCGTAGGTTCACGCCCGTCTCCGACTTGGCGTACTCCATGAGGGTGTTCCTGGCGTTCCGCAGGTACTGGTTCCTGTGCTCGGACATGTTCTCGACTTTCTTCCCGTTCGGGACGCTCGGGGAGTTCCGCCGACTGAACTCGTCGGAGGAGTTGCACTCCAGGCTGGCGTTGGAGTATATCCGCTGCTTGGACTTGATCAGCGGCGACTTGCCGGCGTCGGACTCGAGGCTGTAGTGGTTCATGCCGTAGAGGATGGAGTCGCTCTTCTTCCTCTGGTGCAGGTGGATGTTGTCCTTGGTCTCCTGGATGTAGCCCTGGATGATGTCCAGCGAGTCCGCGCTGGCCTTCATCTCGCTCGACTTCTTCGGGAACGTGTCGTGGTTCGTGTGCTGGTGGTGCTTCTTCCGCCGGAAGTGCTTGGACATGAAGGACTCGAGCGAGGCTTTTCCTAGATCTAGGGACTTGGTGCTTTTTACATCGAGGGACTTCTCGGAGAGGACCTCGTCGGACTTGTGGTTGTTCTTTGGTCGGATCGTCGGCAGGCTGTTCTGCGTGAGGCCGGGGAGACCGGCCACCAGGGTCGTGACTTGGGGTCCCTTCTGGAAGACTTGGACTTCGCCCTTGGGCGGCAGGGACTTGTAGCTGGCGGGGGAGGGGGAG
>NW_017547114.1:3357223-3502202 GCF_001854935.1 Bemisia tabaci
GCCACTTGCTCCTCGAGGTAGGATATCCGGTGAGTGAGGCGAAGGTTGTCGCTCCTGAAGCTGTCGCGCGTCCTCTCGGCCTCGCCGGCTTTTTCCCGGAAGGAGTTGAGCTCCTCGCGGAGGTTGAACATGAGCTGCTCGGACGTCTGCGAGAGCCGCCGGTTCCGCAGGAGGACGATTTGGGCCGGTTTCGGCGACACGGCCAATAAGAGGTTCATGTCTTCTTTGCTCTTCATGCCCATCACAACCTTTCCGTTGATTTCCAGTAATCTGAAAACATTTCACCCATAAAGGTTATTGGAATTTGTTCACATCTCTGTTTTCAAAACAAATGATTTGGACTGCATTTTGCGATTGGGAACTACAATTTCTAGCTCATCCGTAAAAACGCTCATATGCATGGGGAAACTAATGGCTCGTACGTCCTTCTTGAACTGAGCAAGATATTGTTCCAAATTGCAAGATGCAGTCCATTTAATCTTACTTCTAGTTTCGCAAAATGTATGTGACGCAATTGTCCAATTGAGGTAGTAAAATTGAGGCAAATTGTGAGGCAACTGTTTTCGTAAAATAAAGCCTCATTTGTCGAGAAACTATTGGGAATTGTTTGGGTCGTGAACAGACTGCGTTGAGCAGAAAGGAAACAAGCAACATCGGCTATTGTCAAATTTGATTGGGATATTCAATTTTTTCCATGAAAACGATTGTACAGATTTTTGTGCAAGTTTCGCTGAATTTTCTGTGTAGTACGAAGCAAATTCCTTAAAAATGTCACAAAAATCCGTACAAGCGTTCTCTTGTAAAAAATTAAATCGCTCAGTTGAATTTGACAATAAGTGATGTGGCTTGGCTCCTTTCTGCTAAACGCAGCCCATATGAACGAAAAAGCCCATGGCTCATTAGTATTAAAGCGTTCTGAATAAAAATTTTCTTTGCAGAATTGAATTAAGAAATCTGCCAACTCTCTGTAAAGCAAAAAATCCTGCTATACCAGAAACGTTGATTCCTGTTCGGTAAACACTGTCGACGTTTAAGTGCTCATTAATCGCGAAATTGTGTTGATAATCAAAGCCCTACTTCGTAGAATTCATCACAGAAGGAGCAAACCTACGACCAATATGTAAAAATCAATTTAAAATGGCCAAAAATTTCTAGCACGAGGGTTTTAGCAAATATGCTCATCTATCCTTTAGTTAACATGCCAGCAATAACAATTCGTTGCCGCCCATTTCATTTTCGCTATGAAAGTAATGTTGAAAATGTTGAGTAAATCGCTATTTCAGCAATATTCTGATTTGTTTGCCTCCTCCCAAATACTTAGGCGATAAACTAGACAAAGATAGTATAAATTTTGCAAAAGGGAACTAACTCAACTAGTTCATCAATAAAAGCAATTATGTGCATAAGGGGAAAAATTGCAAATACATTTTTCCTAAACTACGCCACAAATCGTAATTCCTGATTGCAAAATGTAGTCCATCTATAAAATCAATTTTTAAATCCACCATCCACAGACTAATGTCGTCAGTGAACACTTTAGAGGACATCACGAAAACTAGGCTTGGCATCGCAGCGCTAGAACGACAAAGCGCCTTAAATTGACAGCATATACGTTTGCGGAGACGGCGAAGTTAATTATGTTGCCTATCGGGCGCGGCGCTTGGCATTCGCGATCGAACAGTTTACTTACCGGTCGCCTTTCATGAGGTCCGAATCTTCCGTGGCCCATTCGACGTAGAGCCCTGGAAAATGATCCCTGGAGCCTGCTCCAAATCTCGGACTTTTTGGGTCAAAATTTATTTCGACTGCGTGAATACTGATTTGCTTATTCTGCTGCACATAACTGAAACATTCAAGTAAAACATTCTTTTTTATTTTAAGTCGTTTAAAACGAAAGAGAACAGTAATCACCATGACTGCTAATGGAGAAAACCCGGCGCGATAGATTAAATTTACAATTTTTTTTTATAAATTTAAGCATGAGATAAATTTCCCTGTCCATTGCATCATCAGATGCGTCAATTCGAACTGAAAAAACAAGTTCGATTATACGAATCGAAAATTTCTTTACACAAATAAATCAATCAATCGAATAAACAAACAATCAATCAATTTCGATGTTCATCAGGTGTTTCATACTCAATCAATTTGATACATCGAATATCGACGGTGTAAGTCGGTAATCACATAACTAGTTTGCGGTGTCTGAAAATCTCCGCCTCTATGTTATTTTTTTAAAGGAGAACAAATTGAAGTCATTCCATGAAGTTTTTGCAAAATTTTCTTCGCACAGAGAAGAAAAATCATGGCAGTTTTAATGAATTGCCGTTGAGTAGTTTTCCGTTTAAAAAATAAAGTATGACAGGAAGCCTAAACCGAGTTATGTGATTGCCGACTTACACCGTCGATATTTTATTCAGAGGGCATAAACTTCTTTTGGAGCAGGATCGGCATTTGATAATCACCCTGCCAATCAAAGAGACTCGACGATTGAAACATAACCGGCCCGTGAAGTATTATGAATGAGTAGTATATTATGTTATCTCACGGTGTATTCTCAAAGCTTAGAACCTGTTAAGGAGTTAATTACTGGTTTTGATCGAAGCGAATGAAAGTCGACAAAATTAATGAATCAATACGCCGAACGGAGAAAACGATAGACTAGGAGACTTAAACGATCGTTTAGGAAGGCGGCGATGACGCGAGCTAAACCACGTTGAGACGTTTACTCTCACTTTTTGTTCCACACATACGATCGAGGGCTGAAGGCTGTATCAATTTCCATGAATGGAAGTTTTCAACCGACTTTTACAGCTCTTTATACCTTCTTGAATCTGCGAGTGAATCATTCACTGGATGCAAAATAAATCATTCAGATAATTCAATTCGCTCAGATATGCCCGATGACGATTTAAATTTCATTGCCTTTTTTGCAACGAATAGGTATACACTTTAGTGAACTTGACTAAGCTATGCTTGCGCCAAAGAAAAGAAAAGAAAAGAAAAGAAAGAAAGTAGCAGCGAAAGCGAAGAAGAGCGTAAATCTAAATGCGGCGCGGCGGTGCGTATCTTCAAGCATATTAAAGGACAACTAACCTAATAGTTTTAATCGAAGTTAGTTGCGATTTTTTATTCTTGAATTGAAAAATATTCAAGCAAATTGAAAAAAGATAGGTTAATTATTTTCTTCTCAAAAATATATTGCGTTTGGAGGCTTTTAAACGTTGCAAAAGGAAAGGAGGCGGCGTTTGGCAGGATGATTCACCGAATAATGTTTTTTGAAGAGGATTGAAGACGGAGAAACGGACCTGTTGGTGTGCTTTGTACTTTACTCTGTGTTTAATTAGACGGCCAAATAGCCTTTGATAATGCCAGCATCAACTCCAAGTCAAAAATGTACATTTGTTCAGTAAAACCACCAAAAATGTCTGATATGATAAATATATTCAAGAAATTTAATAGCTGTTATCAGAATTAATTTTTTATGCCAGTTTACAGCACGTGCAGTGGTTTGGGGGTGTGTTCTAAGTTCAATCAAGTGTGAGAACCCGCAATTTTTGCGGTCGGTTCACAGATCATAATCAGGCATTCACAAAAATATACGATCACTAAAGAAATGCGGCGGTGGTCAACCCGGAGGTGGAGAAAGAAAGACAAGACTGCCGTGTGAAGGAAAAACGGTGTATGGACACTCAAATATTGCCAAAAATTCACTGAAAAAAAGTGTCACAATCTCAACTATACTCTTGGCTGAATTTGGCGCCAGATGGAAGAGTAGTTGCGCCAGTCAGAGGTACGGTTGAGTCTGCTGAAAGTGCGGTTAGATCAATCATAATATACCTCCGGCTATAGTGTATTTTTATAACTGGCGCCAAAATCAGTCAGGAGTATAGATGGGAAAGTGATAATTTTATTTCGGTGTTCCACTGTAAAAAAATAATTTTCAAAGAAAGTTATGAATATTTGCCCTCAAACTCCTTCATACCTACTCGATACCACAGTGTAAGTAAATTCCCGAAGGGAATTGGAAGAAATCATAGATTTCCCAATGAATTCGTATTTTATCAAACAAAATTTGGAATTTTCTAAACAGGAGTATACGTCCATTTTCTAGGAAGTTTTAAGGCTACGCAGGACTACTAGCGTTACAGAATTCATGGAAAATGGATCTGTTCCGTCTTAGAAATATCCCACACTGGAAAAAAAAACATATTGGATCTAGAGTCCAGACTATTGAAAACATTGACAAGAAAAAGGTTTCTTGATTCAATCAGATTTAAGCTTAAATTAAAAGGAAATCCGGTCAAATTAAGAGGCTTGGTTCTTGATTTAAGCTTAAATCTGATTGATCAAGAGTATTTTTTCTTGTCGATGTTTTTAAGAGTCTGGACTCTAGATCCACACTGAGAAAAAACTATGGTTTATAAACCTATTAGAGGTAAATATGGAACACCTATAATAGTCGTAAATAAACTAATGATTCTCGGTCTGTGAACCATACTAAGGTCTCTGTACCTAATTAAGGTACCCCGTACCATAACTAAGGTATATGTGCTATTATTATATGTAGAGGTACTACTATTAGTGGTGTTCCATATTTACCTCTAATAGGTTTATAAGCCATAGTTTTTTCTCAGTGCAATGTGCTTTTTTTCCAGTGCATTTATTTGGAAACGCTGTAAGACTCATACGACGTTTCCCCCTGCAAAAAGGCAAACTGCTGAAATTTTAGGTTAAGCGCGTGCTCGTGATGGCCGATGAGACCAGGAGGAGTACAGGAGAGGATGGGCAGCGGCGGCAATTTGGCTCGGTCACAAGACATGAAGCTCACAAGCGACAAGCGGCTTGGGGCGATTCGAAGACGCGCGAGTGAAAAATGGTGCAGCCTTAAGCCCGTTGAGTTTCTGTCATTTGAATAAAATCTTCGCTCGTTTGACGTAAGGCCGTAATTTCATTTTCACGTGAGCGCTGAAAAACAGAGGCTCATATGAAGAGGAAAGTTCATCTCTGAGTGAGGCAATGTCTTTCCGACGGATGATAGGACCGTCAAAATGAGTCGATAAATAAAACCGCTTTGACGCGCACTGGGGCACGTATAAACGCGATGCTGCCATGGTGCACCGGAATCTTTACGTCACCGAATTTTTCCGTGGGGTATACTGTCATGCTAAGGAATACCGCCATATAAACTTTCAGGCGTTATCAAACTTCCCTCGATAAAATGTGAATTTGCTGGAAAATTTATGAGTATTTTTCTCCCGATTTTTCACGGAATTTCAATCGCAATTCAATCTATAGTATCTAAAAATTTTAAACAAAGATATTTATAGCTCTAATTAAAACTTGATATTGTGTCGGAGGAAGTTTGACAACTTTCAGATGTTCATGCGACGTTCCTCCTTTGCACTGCAGTATACCTGAATCCCACTTCCGTAGCTCAAGTGAAAACAACGGATGCCTTATGTTGACCCGAGACTTGCCGAGACTTTGCCGATGGAATTAAGTTCATACCTACATGAGTTGCTCGAACCAAAAAAACCCATACGTGCAGAAACTTTTGACCTAGATGGGGACTCATTAGAAACTGAATATGAACAAGAAAAATAGGACGAAAAGAAAGACGAATAAGAGAAAAATATGGGGAGGAAGGAGAAGAACAAGAAGGAAAGTAAGAAGTGGAGGAGGGAGAGGAAAGTTGGAGAAAGAAGAATAGAAAACGGAGAGAGATGTAGAGGAAAAAGAGGAGGAGGAGGAAGACGTTTTCCACCTCAACTTTCATTATCCTTCAGGTTATTTTCTAAAGAGTAGTAGTACCTCGAAGTTGAGACTTCAAAGGGGCTTATCTGAAATCTCAACTAGCATTGATGGTCACATTGGAGGGCTGTTTAAGGTATTGCTGAATGCTGAGCCTCTTCAACGGAGAGGCAAGGAGAAACGGCAAAAAATAAGAATAATTCTTGAATTTGGTAAGACTAAATTTTAGGGTCCTACCACCTCAAAAAGGCAACCATGTAGACATTTTCTCAAAATCAAGATAGACCCGGTGAACACTACATAGCAGCTGTGGTGGTTGCATGATTTCAGTAAAATTAATTTACTTTCTGCAGAAGATAAGAGTTGATGAAGGGAAATATCCAAGCAGGTAAGACTTCAAGAATGCGTACATTCTTGCAAAATTCTTTGCCTCATACCGCAGCTTCAATGGGGAAAATGCGGTTTTACAAACATAGTCTGGAGACCGTGTTGGTTGGTTGGCAGGTTGGGTCACGCGAAGCGAGACATCATATCAGATGACATCACAGACGACTGTAGTTGGACTGCCGGGCCGTGGCCGGCCTGTATGAGGCGTGCGTGGAAATTGGAGCCAGTTCGGACTTTCACTATCTACACGACAACTCCATCCAGCATCCTTGCAGCTTCCATGCTCCGAATGAATAATCAACCGGGACTCGAAATTGTAACAACGAGGACTTGAAGCCTCAAGAGGAGTTGGCGCTGACTCGGAATTCGTTGGCACCGCTGAGTGGTGCGGGCTATCTCGAAAGGTAGAGTCAACACTCAACAGTCATCGAGCTTTGACTGTGGTCGATGCTTGAGACAAAACACTCCTTATACAGACCCTGCATCATGGTCGATGAGACTTAGGATCGGTAGCTGACTTTCGTCAGCAACTGTATGCTCGACAATACTATCGTAGAACTCTGCCGTGGTACGGAAGAACGCCGTATGAGTCTTTGGACGTCAGAAAATATTTATTTTTGAAAAAAAAAAGCCGAATATTTTTTCCATAAAATTTTCTAAAATTTTAGATCAAATTATACGCAAAATTATCCGAAAAATCGGAGGGAAAATATTTTCGTATTTGCTCGGAAATTCGTGATATGTCGAAGAAAATTTGGCGGTGCTTGTAAGTTCATACGGCGTTTTTCCATGGCACGGCAGTACTGGCTGCTACACAAGGTCTGAACTAGAACAAATCGTATAGCGTTGAAAAACTCAAAAGATTGGAAGTTCGAATAACAACTTCTTAACGAGATATTAACACGTATTTTAGACACACATAAGTTAAATTATACGAATGGCGTAATTCGTGTGTTTTATTGACCAATGTTAACTGTATGCCTTTTTTGAGCTGAGTAGATTTTCAGACGTCTCGTTGTGTGATTCTTTTTCCTCGTGAGATTCTGAACAGGAACAATGTTGCGTAGCGCTATAATTTATACCTTGTCTAGTGTCCTATTGAAATGAAAAAATGTCTACGACGTGGAAAATTGTTTAGGAAAAAAAAATATACGTGCGATATCAGATTTTCAGCAATGAGACACGTTTCTAACTGAATTGCTTTTTTCCCTTTCATTTTCATTTCCACATTTTTTTTTAAAAATTTGTGTCCTTTTTTTTAATATGAAAAAAAGTCTCGAGAATTTGTCAATAGCATGTATGATTTGAAACAGCTCATTACTGATCTCTGGGCAGTGTAATTGATTCCAACTTTTAAAAATTCTCAAGAACTTGTAACGGAAAGAAATTTCAATTTTTAGTTAATAATTTTACAAGATCTTCGCACAAGAATAAAATGCGACGAAACTCTTAAAAATTTGCAAAATACCGCGATCTGTGGATTTCTATTTGCACCATTAAACAGCTTTCATTAATTAGATTACATTTTGCAATTATTAGGAACTACAATATTTAGCCCATCCATAAAAACAAACATGTGCATAGGGAAACTAACAGTACATACGTCGTTTCTAAACTGAGCCTAATACTGTAGTTCCAAAATTGCAAAATGCAGTCAAATTTGACTTGCATATATATCTGACATGCACAACGGTACAAGTATATCGAGAGTTACTTAGAATGTCTAGAACATGCTGCCTCGAGATATCTTAAAATCAGTCACATCACGGCTGCTGATGAAATTAACGGATTCTTCGGAAAAAGTGGGGCTCAATCCGGCCGGGAGCGTGGGACTGAATGTGGGCAAATTGGGGAGAGGTGTCTCATAAAATGAAAAATGATGTCCACGGAATCTTGGTTGACAGGAGTTGTTAACTATCCACCTTCGCAAGGGGCCGACACAAAAACAGGTGAAAAAATCGAGAGCACAGAAAGTTTTCTATGACAGAGATCTATGGCGGCGATATAAAAGCTAAACTTGCCCACATGGCGTTCCTTTCTAATCCTTCTGTCGGGGATACCGATAACTTAATTATCGCTCCTCAAGCCTCGACTGATTGCCATGTTGCGGAGATTTCTCAAAATTTACTATTATCAGCGAACCTGGAGTAACGTGGTTCGTTGAATCAGTGAGAACGAAAACACACCAACTCGGAAAAATGAATAGAATCAAAACACACACGAAACGAAACAGTAAATGAAGAAATTAGTATAAGAAAGAGATTTTTGGTGCCAAAATACAAGCACTTAAGGGCATTTTAAAAGTCCAAGTTGGAACAGATGCGCTAACTTCAATGACTTTTATAAAAATTGACCGTCTCTAATGAAAATTGAGCAATTTCAAGTTACAGGGTCGGTGTGTTTTCGAACTCACTGATTCAATTATACATATTACCCATTTTATTTCACATTCATTGGTATAAATGTTCTCCTGTCAAAAATTAAGAGTCGAAAAAATATTTTGAACGTTGAAACGGGCGTTAAACTTTATCCTTGACATTGAGTCTAGGTGTAGAGAAATAGAACTTCAAACCAATGGCGTTGCGGTAAATGATCGATTATCGATATTTCCCCCATTCGTAGTTTTAGAAAAGAATCGATTATTAAGGTGATTCGTCAAGCTCAAATGACGTGGTCAAAGTGGAGTGCGATGTATCGCATCGATTAGGTAAAAAATCTCGGCAGATTTTGAATTATTAGCAAAATAAAGGACGATAGCCCCTGCGCATGAGCCTAAAGAATCATTCTAAACCCATAAATCAGCAAAAGTCAGAGAAATGAAAGCAGAATAGCGTTTGGAAAGAAACCTCGCATTCGATTCAGCTATCGATTTCTGTATCGAATGCGAGGTTTTTTTCCAATCACTATTCTGCTTTCATTTCTCTGAATTTTGCTGATTTATGGGTTTAGAATGATTCTTTAGGCTCATGCGCAGGGACTGTCGTCCTTTTTTTTCGCTAAAAATTCAAAATCGACCGAGATTTTTGACCTAATCGATGCGATATATCGCATGCCAGATTGACCACATCACTTGAGCTTGACGAATCACCTTAAGGTGTTCGCTGGGAACACCTCTTCATCGGTCCTATTCCGTAGGTTTAAATGGCAGATAATCGCAAAGCGCACCACGTTACTGCTACAAACCTCTTTTTCTCGGTTCAAACCTTGATGTGACTTGATGCATTTCTGTTCAATTGGCTCAGATCTAATGCTATTTTAGGTTGATTAAGGGCATATGATAATGCCCCCCCCCCTCCCTACTTGTTAAGAATCGGAAATTGCTCGTGTTTTGTGTAAATTTCAGAAATTTATGCAGATCTTATCTTTGTTTCATTCCTTTGGTTGTAGTAGTTTCTGAGCATCTTGCTATATTTACCAAATTTACTCGTAACTCCGATGCATAATCAATCAGAGTTCTACCATTTATTTTTTGATGCCATTCTTCGTGCAATTCTAAACAAGTCGCGAGGAAGCAATTGGTTTACTTTCATCATCCTTCGTTTTGTTTTTTTGTTTTTTTTTTTAAATTAGAAAAAAAATCACGGACTTAAGTATTTTAGACTTTTGCAACGCCCCAAAGCTTGATACGCGGTTTGGGCAATTCACCGTCGAAATGAATGTTCTCCAATCCGACAAACCTGGATCCCGGTACCACGAACATGCGACAAACCGAGAAAGTCGGTATTTAGCCCTAGCTCCTCACCAAAAGCCCCCCGTAAAACGTCTAATTGAAATGATTAGCCCAAGTCACGAGCCTAATTTTTTACCACTCGAGACTTTCTCTGTTTCCGACACCGCCGCGCCGCGCGTCGCTCCCGAAGTATTTCACGAGTTATTTCTTTTGACATAATTTTCCTGCCTTATCTCCTTCTTTTAATTGTTGTAAAAGCGCGGAATGCCGGCTCGCGGCGGCAGGTGTTTGCTCAGTCCAGGTTTGGGAGTCGATGTTTCGCCACGGATTCCCACTGGATATTTACTTGCTTAATGCAGCGCGCGACTGTTTGTTTACGACGCACGGTGGATCTAGTCAATAGGCGAGGTCGGACGAAATTTGGAAACTTTAAACGCTTATAACTCCGTTTAAACAACACTCTAAGATTCTAAAAGTGGTTCCGTGGGTTTCCTAGTGAAATTTTCTTCTACAAGCACCCCTCGAAATTTAAAATGTGACGAAATAAACATCAAAATTCGCAGTTATAGTAAAAAATTTCATGTCCGACCTCTTTAATTGACTGGATCCACTGTGTGTCGCTTGCATGCAGCTTGTAAGGTAAGCGTTTCAGTTGCATTAGAGTATCAAACGCAAGAGCCCGTTATCTCAGCAACTTCGGCTGTTTGCTCTGTCTCCGGTGTGTCTACTTTCGTATCAAAGCTTTTTGAGCAATGTGAGGATTGAAGGAATAGCAGGGTCGTATAATTTTTTGACGGATGGACTCTCTCTTACGATTTTGTTCGAAGATCAGAACACTTAGAGCGCCTTTGATAGGTCAAGACTTGACTAATTTTTCGGCTAATCGGAGACTTTCGGATTTAGTCACGAGACTTTTATCGTTATAGTTTTTACGCTTTCCTCGGATTCTCATGATGGTGCTTTGCAAATTGTTCGTGAGTTTTATGAGATCATGTAAGGTATTTCGGAGTATTGCATTTTTTCTTATTTCTGGAGTTTTTTTTGTTTTGTTTTGTTTTTTGTGGGTAAGTATTTGTGATTTTGGCAGATTCTTCATTTTCAGGCAGTTTTCCACTTTTAAATTTGTTCAGTAATATAACCTCAGACAAACTCAAGGAGTCTCCCTTATGAGTCATCAATGAAATGAGAGGCTTGGAAGACGAGTGGGGTAAGTGTAGTTTTTGAAAAGGCCATGAGACATTAATGATATCAACTTAAACTGGTCTCAATTCTTATTCTGTAAAAAATTCAACGTGAAAATCCAATTTTTAAGCATCAAAAAGTGAGTTTGAACTTTCTCTCCGCCGTAAGGTTCCATTTAATTATTCAACTTTAAACGCGTATTTCTTGAAATAGCGAGAACTGCACTCGTGCGCCTTATCCTCCAAGCCCCTCAAATCGTTTCCGACACCATCAGTCGTTATATGCCATGTTGATTCTGGTAACGTCGAAGGTAACTGAACGCAGAAAATTATTTAACACATTATCTCCAAAATTAAGACAAAACTTTGAAGAATTTGCACACTCAGAAGTTAGTTGCACGTGTTCATTCTTTCTTTGATGAGGATTGTGGGGAAAGGGTGGGAGTTGCACCTTGAGTTGAAGGTGAAGGGAGACTCATTGCTTAGTTAAGGATGTTTTCGTGTTAAACATTCGATTGAAATCGATTTTATATGACGTCGGAGAAACAGAGGGGTCTGTTGGTGGCGCTCAACGTGACTTGAAACTGTCTAGCACCACGGAGGAACGTCATTACGGCAAGGACGCGGTAGATCTATTTATTCTTGCATTTGACATGGTCGATGGAGCGAAGAAGCTTGCTGAGGTCTACTATCGGACTTGGCGGAGTTGGTCGAAATTGAGTTTGCACAAAGGAGACGTGCTTTCTTCGCTCAACAAAACCAAGCCCCGGGGTCTCTTGTTCGAAGCCGCCCGCCATGTCAAAGCGGCCGGCGTGCCGTCTGATTTTGTCTATTGAATAAGCCCGTAATGTAAATAACTATCAAAATCGGTCGCCACTGCCAGGCTATAATAGCCTGAGACTTAAAGCGTATTTTTTTCACTAAAATTAGCTGCAGATCTAAAAGTCTACCCCTTTGGATATTAGGCTTGTTTATACCGATTAAGAGGCTGAGATAGCTCTTGATTGTCAGGATAAATTTCACTTAAAATTTCAAAAAGTCTCTTTCATGCAAAATTTCATGCGAAACAACATGAAATATCAATTGAGTGAAATTTTGCTTGCAATTTCACGTGAAATTTCGAATTCTTATTTTTCATGAAATATCAGCTAGAAAGACATCTCAAAGTCAAAGTCGCACAAATATCAACCCCCTCCCCCCGATCCTTCTACAGGGTGTCTAGTTTTTTCTCATTTTGGGAAATTCTGATAAAATCTTGATTTCTCCTGATTGTTGACTGCTAAATCCTGATTTCATCATTTTTCCGCATCCTGATCAAATCCTGATTTCACGCACGGCGAATGCAACTTCACAAAAATAGCTCGATAAAAAGTCCGATCGGACGGCCGACTTTTCTCAAATCCTGATAAAATCGAGATTAAATGCTGATTAACCTCAAATTCTGATGGAATCGGGTAAATTGGGAAAATCCTGTTGCTAAACACCCTGTTTTATACCCTTAACAATTAATATGACTTTCGAGCGACTTTATAGAAAAAACGTCTACTTGGTTGTCTGTATCTTTGGTGTACAATGGACACATAAGTATCAAGAGACACTTGAGCCACACCGGACGTAACGACGCGGAATATGTCTGGAGCCTTCTTGAAGTCAGGACGTCAGGACGTGGATGAGCATGGGAAGCTTTCATACGTCCAACGTCGCGTCGGCCGCTGATAATAGCTATTGTGCAATTATTCAGCTACGTGCAACGCGCGCTCCGGACGAACGGTGAGGTCAAACAAATTCATTAAGTATAAAAGAGAAAGAAAAAAACCAGGGGGTGGTTGAATAGACCCAGTGCGCGAACCTCCAAGAAAATTGCCTCCATTAAGTCTCAATAATTCCCGCAGTCACTTCATTATTGTCGGCTATTGCTCTCATTATGTGTACACTCGCGTTATTTAAAGTCGCACCACTGCTCATCGACTCTCAACTCAAATTTGTGGCAGCCTATTGATAGTCTTCCCCCTCCCCTTATATAAAAAAACGTGCATTGGTGATGTTAACGTTAAGACCCTTCAATGGTGCTGTATTTTTAAAGATTTAATCGCTAATTTTACTAATTTGAAGTGTATAGTATACAATATGGTCTGCGGGTCATATTCATCGTGATTTCTGCAAGATCATGACGTCATGTTTCACCGTTGAAATGGGTCGTACTTCTTTCAACTATGTCCATGTCTTGGTGGTGAATCACTTGGTGCAACTCCAAGACGAATTGTTATATTCATCACAGATTCGTGACGTAGAGATCGTTCGCTCTAACAGAGAAAGCTATGTTGGTGAGGTATCTACGTGTCAAAATGATCGCACCCTTCAAGATTTGGTTGTGTACCAAACGCGTCTTCGTGAAGTGCGATCGAGCAAATTTTGTTTCTTGGGCTTCTTGATCCGAATCGCCCAGATGATGCAAAGGTTTATTCAGAAGATTTTTTTTTTCCTTTTGAAGGGGGAAAAATTAAAATCCTCTTTTTTGGAGAAAAAGAAGAAATGTAAAATGGGACATGAAAACTAAAATTTTACGAAAGAAGGAATAACTTAGGGTCTATCACATCTACATTACACTCAATCGTCATCGCGTGCTTAATTAACAACACTACTGCAACCGTTATGATTGGAAACTCTACGATCTAAGAAAACAATAGTGATTATAAATTAACGGCGCATATCACAGGCCTGAGATTAGAGTTTTTTGCATGTGATTCACTTTCTACGGATTGCTTATATATTTATCGATAAATGGTATGGGATGAGCCAGCGAAACGAGATATTTTCACTGTTCTATCTTAATTAAGTAGAGTTATTATTATGGAGCGCGGGGAATGTTCTCTTTCATATCAGACCGCCAATGTTGTCAAATTTCTGGAAAATATACGACTGAGTTAGCACGGAGCCATAACACAGTTAACCTTATCAATAAATTTAGTTTTCTGGTACTTGTGTTCAGTTGCAATTCTCAGAAAGTCTCATTTTATCAAGCGATGAAGCTTATGATATTAAAGCCTCATCGCTTGAAAAAAGTTAAGTAGTGTATGTGATAATGTTAAAAGTGTTAAGAACTGTTAACAGTTAAAGGTGTATGGGATAGCATTAAAATGGGTTTACATTCAAAATGAATCGTATTCGATACATCAAACAGGTGCGATTGTATCGATATCGATTGGTTCAAAAATGTAAACATCATAGCCTCAAAAGTCAATCGAGTAATATGAGGGAACGGGTATTTTGTGATAGATTTTATTTTTATGAATGCAATTTGGTCATAAAAAGTAAAATTGTTGGGAATTTTCTCATTTTCAGCTTTTTCAACTTAAATCCTAGAATTTTGGTTTGAGGTTATATTCTATTGTTTTGAACCAAACAATACGTAGAACCACTATCGAATACGATCTATTGCATCGCGCTCGTAATTTTTTTTTTTTATTCTTCCAATCTCTTTCTCTCATTTTTTTAAAATTTTTGATAAAGTCAGGGGATAGGGCTCTTGAGGCGGAGACTTAAAATACACAATGCAGCAAGAAACCCGACTTGAGGTAAAAAAATGCAGACTTTAAGTTTTTTATGCTGAACGCTTCTTTGTTTTCTTAAAAAACTGGATTAAAATTTTGAGTCAAATATAGTTTTCATTGTAAATTATAGTATGCGCGTTCGAAATGAATCATTCGAAAGCTAACAAAGTCACCAGCTGACTTTATACGTGCTTTCTCCAGATTTGCGATTTATTATGATCCAACATTGAAATAGTCTCAAAAGATCAGTTTTTTGGATTTATTTGGAAGAGCTTTGCTCCAAATTATGGAGAATGAAGTCTTGTAAATTGTAAAATGGTTGGTGATTATGATTTCTCATTTGTATTCCTACCTCAAGGGCTCTTCTGCTTGCCTCGCCTTGACTGAAAAATAAATTGACTCGCCAAAAAAGTTGTTCATTTTACACAGCCTGGAACCACACACGGGCATTGATGCGATTGTTTCTTTAAAATCAAGACATACAATAAAAAATATTCGCAATTTGCATTGCAAATTGGCCTCGTCGCATTTCGACCGCGATGAGATAAACCTCGCGATTCAAACGATGCTAAGCCGGGTGACTGTCTCCGATTCGTCGCCGCAAACGTTTTGGTTTGGGCTGGTTTGTTTGACCTTGCAAATTGGCACCTCGTCCAACAGTCAGTGTGGCTTTGACTCCAGCCACTCTCAAAACAGAGTCCAGCTGTATCATGGCTTCGTGTCTGGGAGTAGTGTTTTTGGCGATTTTCAGTGCTTTTTTCCCTTTTCAAACCGGGCATGGAGCTGAGCCGACCCTCAAATTTTTAAGTTTTGTAAGTACATACTTTTTACCGGTCAATTTTTTATTCATAATCTTCCACACCCTCATAAAACATTGTAAGATTAAAATGTACACAGTATTTGACAAAATTACTTAAATTCAATATTATCTTTTTCTCTTGAATACCGCAGTCTAGCTTGGGATTCTTATTTTCATACACACGTTTACTCACGTCACTCCATATGGGTGGCGTTAATCATTTTCCTCATTCACACAACGCTTGATAACGTATGACCTAGTTATGGAGTGTGATTAGTTTACTTTGACCTTGAAATGTGAATTGTATCAGTTTCTTTTATTGTGCATCTGATGTTTTCTGTCGCACACTTTATCTTAATTTTGACGGCTTTGAACCATTACATTGAAACAAACCTCAACGAAATGAGGGGAGGGGGGCGATATTAACTAAGGACTGCATTCGTCTGCTTAGTGAGGATATTCTTTTTATTAGCTGTATTTTCATGCAGCACAACCCACCTGTAGAGCAAAACAATTGGGACTTGCATATTAAAATAGTTGGAATTTTTACTAAAAATTTAATGAAACTTATTTTATCAGAAATTCACATGGTATTAATGTCGTAGACTCACAGATTATAATTCTGCTGTGCTAAGGAAGAGCACCGTATGAGCCCTTTAGACGTTGCCGAATTTCCCTCAACATAAGGATTTTTATGGAAGACTGTTAATATTTTTCTCCAAATTTTTCAAAGATTTTTGTTCGCAATTAAATCTTAAGTATATCTAAAAATTTCCAAGAAAACTAATCATAAATTTCCTCAAAAAGTAACGTTTTATGGGTGGAAATTTGGCAACTATCAAACGCTCATAAGGTGTTTTTCCTTAGCACGGCAGTATTTTATTATAGCTAATACTTGTGTGCACTGGGATACGTGCTGGAACATTTTTTTGTTATATTAAGTGCACTTTCGATTAAATTTTCTACAGATTCATCGACATGGCGAGAGAGCTCCAATTGAGACGTACCCAACTGATCCATATAAAAATGACTCATATTGGCCTGAGGGACGAGAGGAACTTCTAAGAGTACGTAATACTATTCCCGTCATTTTTTTCTTTTCCTCAAAAAATTGAATTTAAAAAAACTGCTATTCCAAAATTTGGTCTTTAGTTGGTCTTACTTAGTTGGTCTTAATTAGTCGTTGCATTATAAAATGCCCACTGCATGCCAACATCTTAATTTCTTAACTCGTATAACCATGGGAGAGGAAAAGAGTTTAGTCCTAGCATAATACACATTTTTGCAAAATTTGTGGAGCCAACTTATCAAAAAACATTCTCCTCTTGCATCAAATGAGTAAACAAGTTTAAATCAATTTCATACGATTCAGGAGTCAGAAAATGTACCTAGTCCAGGATTATTTGTATGTTTTACGTTCCAGGTCGGCAAAGTGAATATGCATAATTTGGGGAGATTTATTCGTGCAAGATACGATGGCTTCATACCCAGGAAATACAAAGCAACTGACTTGCTGGTGCGATCAACTGCTACGAATCGGGCTATCATGAGTGCTCAACTTGTGCTGTCCGGGCTGTACCCACCTCACGATGAACAAGTCTGGGATCGTGACATTTGGGTCGCCAAATTTTGGCAACCCATTCCAGTTCAGGTGCTAGCTCCTTCCATCGACGATGTAAGAATTATCATTTTATAGTCTTAAAACTATGTATAATTAAGGTATAACCAGAGGTTCACGTTGACAATCGCCCCTATTCCAAAAAGGGTAAAAGGGTTGGGGAGTGATATTTGTCGGTTTGAAATCCTTGTCTCCTCCCACTCTCCACTTTCCAGGTTTCATGATTCACGCCTCTGAACAAAATCGATCTTGCTTTGACAAAAATTGATCTCATAATACTTTATGATAAAATACTGAAAATCACCCCCAAAATTTTTAATTTTTTCATTCTTCACAGACAGCAACGAAAATGTATGATGGGAATTTTCATCTGTGTTAGCTTGACGTTCAATTCAAACGGTTTACTCTTTAACCCTAGTCTGCCTGAGTGGGGTCAGATTGACCCCACGGGAGTTTCAACTCTTTGTCATTTCTCGTGGTATGCACGAAATTTTTTGTCCTTCACAAACAGCTCTACAAAAACATCTAGGAACATGATTTTGAAGGAAAAAATAATAAAAAAAAAAAAAAAAAAANGAGGGATCAAAAAATGCACGAGTACCCCTAGAAAGCCTGAGCGGGGTCAGATATCCTTATAACTTATATTTTACCATTTAGCATCACAAAAGCTTACTTTGAAGGTGTATTCATTTTTCTCTTTTTGATTTTTTTCAGAAACTTATAAAACAAGCAAAATTTTTCAGATTTTTTTCGTTTTCAGTATTTAGTAGCCACAATGATTTTTTTTTTCTCATGCTGAGAACAACATGGCAACATGTGTATGATAAAATGGTTGCATACCCTGCGCCGTGTTTTTTAAAACTTCGATATGCTTTATGGTTAAGGCCTGTGAGGTTAAAGCACTGATATTAACTAAAAACATGAAAAAAACATAGCTAACTAATTGATTTTCAGCTGGGGTCAAATTGACCCCGCTCAGGCTTTCTCGTTGGTTCAGAGGCTCAGGCAGACTAGGGTTAAACTTAACTAAAATTGTATGTATTTTTACAGATGTTATGCGTATCCAGGGTATGTCCACTTCTTTACGAAGATCGAAAGAATTTTACGGGTGGTCCCTACCAAGATATTCGAGAGGAAAATCAAGAGGTCCTTAAGTACATACAAAACCACACAGGTTTGGATTTCGAATCGGACTCGGACATTGGCATAGTGTATGATAATCTTTTGATAGAGGTAAGACTGAAAAAAAGAATGTTATCTGTTCTTTCTTTTTTTTTTTTAAAGAAGTCACACAATTGAAAAATGTTCATTGTCCAAAAGATTATAAGAACACAACCTCATGCGTGGTTTCAGCAGAATACAGAATTATAATTATTCTGAATAACAAGAAAGTAGGTTTTTTTCCTTGAAAATATAAGAGGGAGATCCATGGTTCAATACAACTTAAATTCTCAGGATGAAGCTGAAACTTCGGAAGTAGAATTTGATCACACTTTGATCGGGTCAGGTAGCATGAAACCAGTTTTTGAGCACTTAATAAGTTAAGTACGACGAAATGTAATATGCTATTTATTTCAGATTGTAGATAAGTGCTTCTATAAAAGCGACCATGCACTTGGTATGTCTCTAAAAAGCTCAGTCTATTTTTAAAAAAAAAAATCATCTCTGTAGCATTACGTATTTGAAACTTTGAAGATATAAAATAAAGCTTCTTCTGAGATAAAGAGGTAACAAACTACGGATGCACATTCGGCACTTTAAATCCTAGATAGATTTTTCTGTTCCAATGTGCATTCTCGTCCTACATAAAGTCTAACTTCTCACATGTATACAGCAATTTAAGTTTCCTTGTCTTATCCTGTTTTTATGTTAGGAGGAACAAGGTCTCAAATTACCCGAATGGACAAAAAAAGTTTGGCCTGACACAGTAATCTCCTTATACCGTAGAGTTTCCGTTGCACTGAAGAAAAATCCAACCTACACCAAGATTAATTCAGGTAAATTGCTATTTATCGCTGAGAAGAAAGTCATTCTAAAGCTCTCACTTGAGAATGATTGGGGTTGTTCTCGGTGCAGTGTATTACTATAATGATATTGTTTCCTCTCAGGGCCGGATTTACCTACTTACCGCCCATGGGCCGCCTGTATTTTACCGCCCCCTTCTTATTCGTTTTGAAATATCAATAGCGGGGGAGAGGTGCATAAGACGCGTTTACTCGAGTTGAACACATTTTTCGGAAAAGCCCTGTTAACACTACTAGCAAAAGTTCATGGAACTTTGCGCGAAAGTTAAGTTCCGTACACCTATCTCTGTGTGGACAAGACCTTCCATTCAGAACAAACAAATTATGAAAGAACAAACATAAATGTAGTTTAATTATTTTAACTTCCGCCGCCGCGCAGACTGCACTGTGTTTGGCGCTATGCGTGAAGTATTCCGACAGTCTTGTAGGCGCTATGCGGTTCACTCCGACCGCTGCTGAACGCACTGTGTTTGACGCAATGCGTGAAGTATTCACGCAGTCTTGTAGGTGCTAAGCGTTTCACGCTGACTGCAGAGACCGCACTGTGTTTGATGCAATGCGTGAAGTATTCGTGCAATCTTGTAGGCGCTACTATGTATTACATGCCGACCTCCGCGCCGAGGACTTCTCCTTTTCATCTCAAGTCCTCGTCATCATTTCTCTCTAAGTCGCGCCGTTCCAGGCCAAATTGCGTGTTTGGTTTCTCTCTTAACTAGACTAATTAAAGGTGCTGTCTCTTGTATCACTGAAAGACGATAAAATTAGAAATTACTATACTCTCAGGAAATGAGAGATTTTGTCGCCTTTTCTCGTTTGTAATTTTTTTTTCAAAATCCGATATTTTTTTAAAAAAAGTGTAAAATTTGCCGCCCCCTTGATTTGCCGCCATGGGCCGCGGCCCATGTGACCACCCCCTTCATCCGGCCCTGTTTCCTCTGTTATTTTTTAAGTTCTTTAACTTAATTATGATAAGTGCAATTTCATCAAACTTAGAAACAAATTTTTTTCCTATAGTCCTACGTTCAAAGGGTGGTGCGGCAGTGTGTTTGAGAAAACGGATATAATAATGAATTTCAAAATAAGAGGCATGGTAACAAGATAAATTGGCTTCCTCAATTTAAGCTGTCTTGAAAATTATACAACGAAAAAAAGGGTCCGATGATTTCGACTCAGCAAACCCAAATTTGCGATGCACGCAAACTTATTTGTATTACTGAGCAGCAAATATATTGAAGTATTACTCCAAACAAGTTTCTTCACGACACCAAGTCGATGTAGCTGAGTCGAAATAATCCAGCCCGTTTTTCAGTGTATATATCTCCATGAAAAGTATCAATATTGGTGACAGCCTACGCTTCCGTAATGCCGCAATCACACGCTAAATATAGCAGCTGAATGTGGAAGTCAACAGTCATCGCCCAACGGCTAAAATTTCGCAAATTCGAGTTATTTTCATCCAGATGTGTGTCAAATCTATTAGAATAGCTCAGATAAATCCAACATTAGTCCGATGGTTGCTGAGTATCGTTACTGAATATTGCGCGTCACGCGCAAAATTCAGGCATCATCGGGCCGATGACTTCCACATTCAAGCCACATTCAGCGTGTGATTGCGGCATAACTATCTCCTCAGCATCGGCGGATCCAGCCAATTGGCGACATCGATTTTCTCCACGTAAACCCATGGAAATGTATCGATTCTTGGAGGGGCCTGGTGCTTCGACCAGAATCGATTATTTAACATAGGTTTAAATGGCGGAAATCCAGTGTTGGCAAATTTCTGGATCCGCTTCTGCTCTTCAGATTAAAAGAATAATTGAAACCTTTTTGTGATATGAATCCGTCTCACGCATCATTTAACATCAAAATAATTTGAGTTCAATATGTAATCAAAGCCCGGACGATTTTCAGGTGTTTTGATCAATGATCTGTTAACGACCATGCGGAAAAAAATAAACGAGACGGAGAGCTTCAGCCGTTTTTTCAATTTGTACGCTGCTCATGATACGACAATCCTCGGACTCTGGAGAGGGCTTGGGATTAAGGAGCCGGAGTCTTGGCCAAGCTTCGGGGCCTTATTCATCGTTGAACTGCACGAAATCGAGAATAAACACCTTATTAAAGTAAGTCAATTTCTTTTTAATATGTTCGAAGTAATTGCTCTGCTGAAAAAAGATGCATTCACCCTATAGATTTTGAGAAGAAATGTTTGCAAAAAATGAGACAAAAGTCAACCATGCGTTTTTACCGCGGAAGTTAAAGGTTGGCTGTTTACAAAGAGTCAAGGCTAAATGATATTATTTTCCTTTTTTCCATTTTTAATTTTTTTTTTATTACTGATCATGGAGGTTGAAAATGAGACGAGGGGATGCCAGTTCTCAGAGGGGCTTTGGGAGGATGTAGTTCTGTGTCGGTTGAGTGTTGCAGAGCGCTAGAGTGTGCTATAAAAGAAGTACAGGTACATGTCCTACGTAAATTGCTTCTGAGATTTTGGCAACCCCTTCCGATAACCATTCAATACTGTATCCAATGTTGCCTTTGAAATCATCGGCAAAGTGCGCCCTTTTCCCGTCAGCGCAACGGTCATATTCGCACAGAATTATTTTACTTCGTTCCTTCTTAGTGATTTTGTGAGTTATTATTTTATATATTTTTTCAGATCCTGTACAAGAACCGAGCCACGGATGAAGGACTGAAAGTTTTAAGTATCCGAGACTGCACCAAGGACAATGACAAAGAAGGGTGGTGCGATTTTGAAGTTTTAGAGACCCTGATGCAGGATGCCGTTGTGACGAACTACGATGAAGAATGCTACAGCCCCTCTATATCAGCAGCAGACATACCCAACGAAGCTTCGTGTTAGAATGATTTTCATGCACACGCAAGTAAAGAATGATCCAAAGTTTTAAAATTTGATCAAGAAATTTTATTTTTTTAAATTGTATTTATACCTAATACTCATAGCTGTACTGTTGTCCGTCCGCGGACGGATTGAAAAAAGACATTATGGTTCAAAATTTGTCAGTTCCTAAAAAAATTCTCTTGAAAGTAATTTCAGTGGGCCAAAATTCAAAATAAAATACGATAATTTGTTTTAAAGTTTTATAATAAGTCATTGTTTTGTCTTATTATTTCCATGCAAAACTACCGTTCCAGTATTCAACACCTCGTTTTCATCTCGTTTTACAAATAAATTACACATTTGCTTTTCTTCGAGCTTGACTAAGATATTTCAATCCGAGTTATCAAAATTTTAAACGCCTTGAATATTTGTCCCTGTAGCACAAAAAACCCGAGGGCTGACCTCCGCTCATTCAGTATCTGAGAAAAATTCGGGCATGCCAAGAACTGCATGATTATCGTTCAGCAGTTAGCTTCAATTACCAAGGAAGGTTTGCAAAGACGCGATTCGAGCAGGTCGATCTCTAAGGATACAACTATTTCAACTTATGGGATGCGTTTTTGCTTACCTATTTAGACGAAGGCGAACCGCACTCTTACACTCACTCAAAATCATGCTCCATAGCGTGGAACCAATCATTTTCATAATTTAGGCAAAAAATACCTCCTACGTTTCAAAAAAGTCGTACTTGGACCGAGTTCAGCGGAAAGGAACCAAGTCAAATCAGCTATATAGTGCCAAATTTAATCCAGCAATTTAATTTTTCATAAGAGAACGCTACTACGGATCCCTCTAAAATGTTCAAGGAATTTGCTTCACGCTAAGCAGAAAATTTACCATTTGCACAAACATCCACACAACCGTTTTCATGTAAAAAATGTAGTTGACCAGTTGGGTTTAGCGATAGCTGATTTGGCTTGGTTCCTTTCTGCTTAACGCGGTCCATTTTTGAATAATGATCAACGTGTGTCACGTTCTTAAGACGTTTCAGAAATGTGTTGTTGTTGTTGTTTTTTTTTTTTAAACCACACACAATAACGAAAAACTAAACGGAAAAGGGGAAAAACCGTGGCATGAAAGTTTGGTATGAAGCAGTGCGAGCTTTCCGCAAAAATTTCTATCTCGATACAATATGCAAGGATCCGCGCATTACGTCGAAACACGAGCGCTCCTTTATTGCCTTTCCCTGTATCTCGCACCCGGTGCTCTATATACTACTTTCGTTTGGCGTTCGTCGAAGGGCCGCAATTTCTAGGGCGTTCTCCGAGGGAGTAGCTTCGGAATAAAGGCCCGCTCTCAAAAGTCCGAGTTCTCGAGTCGCCGGGTCGTGGATCTCTCGGAGCTCGCTTGACCAAACCCCTAATTACTCGCTGAGAAAAAAAGACGCGTTAGACTGGTTAACAGCGGCGACGCCAGATTGGATTAACGGATTCGGCGAATCCATCTGCGACCCAAAATGCACGGATAAAAAAGAATGTTGTTAATTATTGGGTTCCTGATTACACGAGATCTACGTGAAATCTAGTTACCGGTACCTGTATTTCTGTTTGTGTTAATCAAGCATCGTTGTTATGATTGAGGAGTTAGGAGGAAAAATGGCCAATTCCGGATTAGGCCATTTCTTCGGAGAGCGGTTTTTCTGAAACTGCATAATTTGAATATATTGTATGAATTTTAAGCAATAAAGTTTGTTTGTCTCTTTTCAGGAAGATAAATTAGAATCGTGAAGTTTTCCAACACCGCAATGGAAATTCACGGTTTTGCACTAGTCATCGCACTATTTTTGGCTCATTTATAAAATTATCCAGCTGTGCAGGGAAACGAATGGCACCGAGTTTGTCACTGAAATGAATCAGAAAAAATTGTTCCTTCTTGAAAATGTAGTCCATATTTTATGTGATGAGAAATCTAAAAATCGTAGGAACGTTCTTTTTTATCCACGTGAGGGAGTTTTTGTATTAGATAAGACGGCTCTTTTTCAATGCAAAAAATATGAAGTCAACTTCTGCTTAATTTGTACATGTATACTCAATACTCACTGATAATCGATGAATAAATGTATACAAATTTTGAGTGTAACGTTTGGGTACACTGCTATGAATATAAAGGCAGTGCCAAATTTTGTACTTTCGACTGTACTTAATCGTACTTTTAATTTTTGAGAAATACTTCGCGACCGCAAATAAGGACCTTTCCAATCAAGCAGAACACAGATTTATGTGCTGTTAGCTCGGACATTCGCTAGGAAGATCACTTGCCTGGACCCTGAATAAGGCACCATCTGAGTTTTAAGCTGGTGAATGGAAAGGGTCGAAAATGTATTTTTCTTTTGTACCACAAAATTTACCTACGTTATGCGTTATAATGCCCGATTGATTTGCCTGAGATACTTATTCACTATGATGATAACTGGATTGCATTTTGCAAAAAGGAACCAGAAGTATTGCGATGATGCTAAGATTGTGCATTTTCATCCTTCGCAATAAAGTTACTGAAAACATGAACAAGTGTGAAATTTAAATTTTAATTTTGTCTTAAATTTACAGTTTTTAGCGAGTAAAATAGAAACTGTGAATGAATAATCAGGTTTTCCTTCCAAAACAAAAGAAGTTGCACAATCTTGGCAACATTGCAATGCTCCCGGTTCCTTTCTGCAAAATGCAATCCAACTTATCAATGACTAAAGTTCAAAAGTGCATATTTCCGATTAAGACGTTGCAAATCTACATTCATGATTCTTTTTTCTCTCTTTCTTTTTTCTTCTTTTTTTTTAATGAAAAGAAGTGAAAAATAGTTTCAATGGAACTTTGCTGCAGAGTTCCTTCAACTTTTCAATTTCATCGAGAGAGAGGTTCAAGTGAATATTTAGGTTCGTTCCATTTGGAATGAAATAAAACATAATCGGAGGTTTTGAAACTCACTCGAAAATAGTGACGTTGTCAGCTCTGGTTTGACTGAGCTTTTCCTCGTCGAGACAAGCCTGGATGTTGCGACTCTCCTCCATGATGGTGAGTAGATTCAGCTCCTCGCGGCCCAGTTGGTACTCGAGCTCTGCCTGCTGAATCCGAGTGTCGATGTTACTGCAACAAACAAAAAATATAACAAATTATGGTCCGAGACAAACATTCTTCAAAAAATTCCTGCAATTCGCTGTAAAAGGACCTGTCCCATTGAGGACCCATTTTGGCCTGTTTACACGCTCAAATTTCCGTCAAATTCCGATCAAAATGATGACCAAGATGGCGGTCGAGAGTTATCTAGATTGATGAGTAAAATTGTTTAAAACAGCGTGTTGATTGAAATAAGCATGAAATAAGCACGGTTGTGTGGAAATGAGATGAAGGATGAGTCCCACAGTTCCATCATCTACCATAAAATTTTTGCAGGCCGCAGAAATTTGATGATAGATGGTGCGCACCAGTCACCATTTGATTGGAAATTGATGGGAATTTGAGCGCGTAACCAGCACATTTCCGTTCCGTCGAGGGTTGTTCTTTCAATGGTGAAAAGTTTAAGATACCTTACAAATCGTCCCTAATCACAGTATAAACCATTTAAGTGACCCTCAGGAAAGGAGCGGGCTAAGAAACGACTATGAATACAACCCTTATTCTGCCGTGCTAAGATAAAACGCCGTATGAGCCTTTAGACGTTGCCAAATTTTCTCCGAAAAATCACCAACTTTCGGTTAAATTAGTTGATATATTTCTTCCAATATTTCAGAAAATTTTGCTGGTGATTTAATCTGAAGAGTTGGAATCAGTGTTCGAAACTCACAGGCGCCTAAAATGCGCGCCCAAATGCGCCTAAAAAATCGGCCACGGCGCCTAAAAAATGAAGACTCTGCGCCAACGTGGCTCCTAAAAATTCCCCCCTAAATATCTGAATTTTCATAATAGGTGATTATTCGAAATTTTCAGCACAAGTGAAAGCTTTTTCTATTCTTCACGATTTCATCATTTGTGCTTTTTGTTCAATTATTTTCTTCATTATTTTAGTTACGAAAACATCTTGAGTCTATATTTTCACTAAATGCGCCGTAATATATAGGCAAAAAGTCAATTTGGCCCCTAAAAAATCTTCAATGACGCCTAAAAATCGGGCTCGATGCGCCACATGGCTCCTAGAACTTAAAGGTGAGTTTCGAACACTGGTTGGAATGTTTCAAGAACTAATACTCACAATGTTCCTCAAAAATAAATGTTTTAAGAGTAAATTTGACAATGTTCGGATGTTGTGATGGCGTTTTTCCTCACTAGGCAGTATTGCTCACAGGAGACTTAATGACTCCCGGTCAATCGTCAAAAATTCGGTTGGGAAATGGAGAGTATTAATGAGAGCGATGCGGCAACAAGGTGATGATGGTTAGACTCGCACAACAGGTTACAAACTCGAGCGTGGTTACAATTACGGGTTACAATTATGAGAGCGTCGAGTCGCTTACTTTCTTTCCCCGGGCAGAAGTTCAGAGGTCCCATCTCAACTTTTTCCTCCCGCCCGGCCCGGCGTGGCGCCCGGTCCTCCCGTGAATGCCAACGAAAGCTCCAAGCTCCAAGCTCCGTCGCCAACGCGCTCAAAACATACTCATCTCACGGGCGAGCACCTCTTAACTCTCTAGGAATAATAATGTAATACACTATCCAGAAGGTATGTTTTTTGTGCAGTACTGATTAATTTATTGTTTTTTTCGTTTTCTTTTTTTTAAAAAAAGAAGCTGAAGGCTTCGAGGCAAAAGAAACGAGGAAGCTTTTTTTTAAAAAAGGAGATCGGCAAACTACCAACGGTAAAAAAACAAGGGGGAAAAATGGGGAAAAAGACTAAAATACACAATTAATAAAAAACCTAGACCTTCCGACTCAAAACTGAGTCATTTTCAGTCGGAAATACAGTAAAGATTTTTTAAAAAAGAAGAGAAACGATGAAAACCTGAGCCCTATATGGTGGGGGAGAGAGAGATGGTACCGCATCACTCGCTAATCTACGATGCTACAATGTTGATTGGGTTTTGAAAGGATGCGACTATTCGGCGCGCTGGGAGGCATCTCCTCACGATGAAGGCGCTTCTAATGCGTCGTCACACCGTATCAAAGAAATATGTGAGGCAACTGCATGTATCGCTAATCTACACGGAGAAAAAAACTTCGTGCGTGGGACCCTAGTCCAGTCAATTTAGCTCTAAATAAGGGTCATCTGGGAAAATCCATATATAGAAGGTTTTTTTGCGGAAACATGTTGCATTAGGCTACCAGAACAACATATCAAAAGTTTACCAAAATCGGCCGTCCGCTAAGGCCGCCATCTTGAAAAAAGGGGGGGGCGGGGGGCCAAAATACGCCGCCGGCGACCGGTTTTTAGCTTATATCTTGACAAATATCGATCCTACGGAAAAATGTCACTGAACCTTTTAAAAAGATCATAAAATTTCTTATTAGAAACACTATACATTTATCAAGTTGCGACTTCTGGTTCGTGAGTTATGGCGGTAGTTTCCTGCGGCTAGGAAAGTCAAATCTTGCGAGAAATCACGTTTTTTTCAACAAAATCTGTAATTATCTTAAAAACGGCGAGTCTGAGGCAAAAAAGTGTTCTCACCGGAATGAAAGAGCATGAAATTTCCATGCTAAAAATGCTTATGAATTCACTAGGGGGTCCGCCCCCGGAGCGCTATGCGGTCCGAACCAACGGCGGCTACTACGCGGTGAGGCTCGGCTTGGCCGCGCCATCATGAACTGTTGCGGTCCAAGATGAAACGGCTTCACTTTTTTGGTAGATTTACCGCGAGGGTAAGTCATTTTATCCATTTAAATATGTGCTAATTTCCTTTCATCATGAACCCCCCCCCCTCCCCCTATAGGTCATGCATGTTGTATAGTTAACAAATGTCAACGGTCGCGCTTGAAGATAATGTTATTATTTTATGCTTTCTTATTCAAATTAAATTTGTCAAACAACAAATCTTCTTTTTTCAAAGTAACTAAAAGGAAATGAATTAATACAAAATATAGAAATAGGAATAAGACAAGCATTTCTTCGTTTATTACCTTAAGCGGTGGAATCGTTTATTAATACCTATGTGTTGAAAAGCATGATGGTCTTGAAGGTTCAATTGTTTTTGATGGATACGAACAAAAAGCGCAACAGATTCTACAAAAAGCATTGAAAGGTGACGACGTTATAGCTTTAAGAAATGTCCTGCCTTAATTTTTTGTGAGGACACTCCTCTATCCGTGGCCCAGGACTTGCTTCTATCTACATATAATGAAAAGAATGAGGCGCGTTTGATTTGCTTGCTATCGAAACACTTTACTACAGGGAGTCAAGTTAAAGTATCTCAAGCAGAGGACGATGCGGATTCTCTCATCGTAAATGAAGCTCTCAGTCTGCCGAGAGGAACGAAGAAACAAGTTGTTATCGTTGGTAGAGTACCTATATTGAGAGAGTATGGCCACTGGGCCCCATGGNGCGGACGGCCGATTTTGGTAAACTTTTGATATGTTGTTCTGGTAGCCTAATGCAACATGTTTCCGCAAAAAAACCTTCTATATATAGATTTTCCCAGAAAAATGCTAGATTGACTGGACTACCCGAAGTTTAGGTCATATGGATCTCTGAAGTTTTCGGATTGAGCATCCGAACACTTATGGTCCAGCTGCTGAGGTTTGGATCACACATCTGAAGCTTCAGTTCATACATCTGAAGTACTTCGGTTTTCACATCCGAGAAACTTCGGTTCTCACATCCGAAAATCTTCGGTTCTCTCATCTGAAGTACTTCAGATGTAAGAAATGAAGTTTCAGATGTGTGATCCGAACCTCGACAGCTAGACCTAAAGTGTTCAGCTGCTCAATCCGAAAACTTCAGAGATCCATGCGTGACCTAAACTTCGGGTCCCACGCACGAGGTTTTTTTCTCCGTGTACGTGCTGCTTCTTAGTTGATTCGATAGTAAATTGATGCAACTATTCGGGCACTACGGCCACGCTAGGAAGTATCATGCCGCAATGAAGGCGGTTTTTACCTCTCCTCACTCTCTCCCGCCATTCATAAAATACTTATCTCAAGCAGCCGCATCACTCTCTAATCTACGCTGGTATACTGTTGATGGGGTTTAAAAAAGATGCAACTATTCTGCCTCTGAGGCCGAAAGCTGTCCCCGAACATTCATGAACAAGAACGCCTTATTTTTGAAAACAGATACGAGACGCCGCGCCACCAAAAGACGCCTTTTTCTTCAGATACTAAGCTAGAGAAGGTAACCTTTTGCACATCAAGGCACCTGCTGCTCCCATATCAATGCTTCTTCATATTCGTTCTCATTTTCCCTGCCCCTCTCTCCCCTATTTTTTTCTCATTCTCCCTCGTTTTCTTCCAATTTTTCTCCCCCTCTCTCCTTTTCTCTTTTCCCTTCTATCCTTTTCTCTTTTTCCCTTCCTGCCCCCTTCCTTTATCATTTTGATTCCTCCGGTAATACGGCGCCTGGTTCCCATACCTCCTATCGCTCCACCCTCGCGAGGTTACTACCTTTGATCTTAACTTTAGTATACCCAATGATTACAATTCAAAACTTGTTAGAGCGCGATCTCTGAAATATTTAGTCAATGCTTTTAAAAGGCTTTTTGGCTACAACGAATAAAAAACAGAAAAATCACATTTTCCGGATTTTTCACAAAGAAGTTTCAAAAATTTGACGATGAAAATTGAAAATTGAAAAGAGCGTAATTCTTTTTTACATCATGTTTACAGATTAACTGCACTGAAAAAAGAACACGGTGGATCTAGAGTCCAGACTCTTGAAAACATTGACAAGAAAAAATCCTCTTGATTCAATCTGATTTTTGCTTGAATCAAAACGAAATCCGTTTAAATTAAGAGGTTTGGTTCTTGATTTAAGCTAGATTCTGATTGAATCAAGAGTGCTTTTTCTTGTCGATGTTTTTAAGAGTCTGGACTCTGGATCCAATGTGGTTTTTTTCCGGTGTGTAGTTTTTGGCAACATTGGAAACCGCGAGTCGAGTTCGTCGGGGCTCACAAGGAGCAAAGTTGCCAGATTATGTGGAAACCCCTGGATATTTTCAATTGAGTCAAATAGGGAGATGTGCCGAATTTTCATCACAATCTGGCAACAGTCACCAGGAGGGAGTTTAATTTGTTGATACGTGAGGCCGGTGCGAGGCCGCACCGCAAGTGGCGTCTTCGATGCAAACATAACGTAATAGGTTAGGTTGTGCAGTACGTAATGCGCATGACAAATAAAGAGCTCCGCGGATAACTGTGAGTTTTCAAAACCTGTTTTCGCGAATAAAAAGAAGGAAAAAAACTCGGAGCGAAAGGCGAAACGATCGGGCCTGCTCGGAGCGCCGATCCGGTGCATTTCTATTTCATTCAAGCCGGCCGTTCCGTTACGTGACCCGCATGCAGAGTAGAGTCCACGTTGTGGCTGTGCTGTCATCGGTTATTAGTACTACAAGGGGCTTGCGCAAACACGATTTTTGACGTTACTCCGAGCGAGAGTTTCTATGACGTTTGTTTCGGTGTCACTGGACATGTGCTCGAATAAGCTAACGATCGAAAGTGAGGGAATCAATGACTCGTGTCTTAGTAATAAGTCTACCGCGTAGTAGTTTGTGGTTGTCCATTCAATGCGATGATTGTGTAAAGAATATCTTAAATCTAGGCTTAAGAAAAACACAAGCGAGAAATGACACTAAGAAATGGCCCGAACTGTAGGTTACAAGGTGGTGAAATGAAGCTGGGTCCACCCACACACTGGAAAAAAAAACACATTGGATCTAGAGTCTAGACTCTTGAAAACATTGACAAGAAAAATGACTCTTGATTCAATCAGATTTAAGCTTAAATTAAAAGGAAATCTGGTCAAATTAAGAGGCTTGGTTCTTGATTTAAGCTTAAATCTGATTGAATCTGAGAAATGACACTAAGAAATGGCCCGAACTGTAGGTTACAAGGTGGTGAAATGAAGCTGGGTCCACCCACACACTGGAAAAAAAAACACATTGGATCTAGAGTCTAGACTCTTGAAAACATTGACAAGAAAAAGGACTCTTGATTCAATCAGATTTAAGCTTAAATCAAAAGGAAATCCGCTCAAATTAAGAGGCTTGGTTCTTGATTTAAGCTTAAATCTGATTGAATCAAGAGTATCTTTTCTTGTCGATGTTTTTAAGAGTCTGGACTCTAGATCCAATGTGGTTTTTTTCCAGTGCACCATTTTGCGGGGAAAACAAAGCCAAAAAGTTTCAAAAATTTCAATTCGAGTCGAGCATGTTTAAGCTCTAATGAGTAACAGTGCAAGACCGAGGGAGGTGCTCGGCTCAGGCAGCTTCCTTTGGCCTATTAAGCTGAGGTCATGCCAAAAAATCTATAACGTTTTGGGTCTTTTTAGACCTCATCAGAAGATCACACTCGTCAATGAACACAACTTAAAAGCACAAACATGGTGTTCTTGCGTGGGATGCCAACCCTCAAGTTCGCCCGCCCGCATAACCATCCCCATCACTCAATGCGATTTTCTCCTGATTATTACCAGGGCCAGATTTACCTACTTGCCGCCCATGGGCCGCCCCTTTCTCATTCATTTGGAAATCAATTAAAACCATCAAGTGAAAGTGCCGGAGGGGGAGGAAAGGGGTGCATAAGACGCGTTTACTCGTGTTGCACACATTTTTGGCGAAAGCCCTGTCAACACTACTAGCAAAAGTTCACGGAACTTTGCTCGAAAGTTAAGCTCCGTAAACCTATCTCTGTGTGAACAAGGCCTTCCATTTATAAGCATTGAACGAAAAAATTAAGAAAGAACAAACATAAATGTGGTTTGATAATTTTAACTTCCGCCGCCGCTCCGCGCTGACCGCACTGTATTTGGCGCAATGCGGGAAGTATTCCTACAGTCTTGCAGGCGCTATGCATTTCACGCGGACCGCCCCTGAACGCATACTGCGTTTGACGCAATGCGTGAAGTGTTCATGGAGTCTGGTAGGCGCTATGCGTTTCACGTCAACCGCTGCGCTGCTGACCGCACTGTATTTGACGCAATGCGTGAAGTATTCATGCTGTCTTGCAGGTGCTAATATGTGTTACATGCCAACCGCCGCGCCGCGCTGAGGACTTCTTCATTTTATCTCAAGTCCTCGTCATTATTGCTCTCTGCGCCGAGTCGCTCCATGCCAAATTACGTGTTTTCTTGTGTCACCGAAAACCGAAAGACGCTTTTCTCGTTTGTAATTTTTTTTCTGAATCCGATTTTTTTTATACCTATATTTTTGAAAATTGCAAAATTTGCCGCCATGGGCCGTGGCCCATGTGGCCACCCCCTTAATCCGGCCCTGATTATTACAGTGATCATTGTCTGTGTATCTTCAGTAGATGGCATCTCCACTTGTTTCAATCCAAGAAAACCCACGTCGCCGAGAGGTGGTAGCACGCAGGAGCAAACAGGAAAAAAACACAGGTGTGTGAACCGAGCTTATTGTGCCGACTCACAATACTTTATTAATCAACTACTCGCGTTAACCCGAATGCTGATCTTTGATTAACTCGACACCCAGTTAGATGCAATCCAGTGGTGAGGCGGAATGATCGATTATCGATTTTTCCCTATTTGAAGCTACAGTGAAAAATCGATTATGAAAGTGTTCGCTGCGAACACCTAGTTTATCGATCCTTTTCCATAGGTTTAAATAGCAGCTCAATCGATATATCGCAAAGCGACAATCGTCGCACGTCGGACGTCGCTCCGTCTGAACATCTCACTCGCGGGCGGTCGCGGGGGATCGGATTAGCGAAAAAGAGGGAAACCGGGTGATTTCTCGCGGTGATTTCCGTGAAATGTTGCCCAATCGCGGGCGGCCCATTGTGTCGCGTTCGGTGGAAATGCGCGCGCCCTAACGACGTCATTGTCTCGGTTTCCCATGCACATCGCGGCTTGACCGCGCTCGCCCGGCGCGGGTCTCCGGTGCGCTACTTAGAAGCGCGGTTGGTGCAAGGCAAGGCCGCGAGAAACCCAACCGCATGGGAACTCTGCCGTCCTCAGGAGGAAACACTGCATAAGCATTCGAAATGTAGCCAAACTAACCAGAAGTAAATGAGACCTTATATGTAACAATGGCGGACGTGAAAAATTACCTTTTAGGAACACGCTTAAAAAACTGTTTTGTTCACACAAAAATTTAATATGTTCGGCTCTGGCATAATGCACAGATCTCGAAGATCACAACTCAAGTATTTTCTCAAAATTTTCTCGATGCCGAAACAGTTTTTTTAATGCGTTTCGAAAAGGTAATTGTTCACATCCGCTATTGTCACAGATAAGTCCTCAAATGTATATTTTTGAGAATATTTTTGAAAATTTTCCCCTCGGAATTTTTAGTAATAATTATTTTTTGCGGAATTTTTAGTAATAATTATTTTTTGTGGAAAAATCCTTTGGTAAATTTCACGGAAAGAGTCCTAAACTCTCTAGGAAAATACGTGTTTTATTGGAAGAAATTTGGCAACAATTGAATTTTCACACGGCGTTCACTCAAAACATGGGCGAGATGCTGCGCTAAGCACCCGGAAAGCTGACGAAACGCTTTTGCTGGACTCCCGGCCTTTTCCTGGACACCTACAGCGTTTTGATAGCTAAGGTGAGCGAGGGTACACCTCTAGCGAGGGAAGTTCGAAAATATAACGACGAATTGCAATATTTTTCATTTTGGTGATTGGGGTTTCCTCCTTTCTTCATATCTGCGACTGATTTCTTCGGTATTTCAATTAATTAAACATTTTTTGCGTCTTCCGAGACACTCTATTAAACGAAGAAGAAACGGACCGGGTGAATGTTTTCTCACTTATTGCAAAATTTAAACATCAAATTAAAATACAAGCACTGAAGCATTTTAAAACATTTGGCCCCTCTCATAATTATGGGCCGGAAAACAAACCAACACAATTCAAAGGGACTGATTCAAAAACGCTGTGCAAGTATGTATAAAAGAATACTTGAAATACTAAACGGTACTGGGCTATCAGCAGTGCATTTTCCACTCAAGTTGACGCTAACTTTTTTCAGACCCACGAAGCATTTATCAATTAAGCGAGAGCACAGGTCTGAGGCTCAAGTAAATGCTCCGCTTGACATAAACATCTTATTAATTGAATAAAGCCCACAATATTTTCCCTTCGTTCGACTGCAGAATCTAGAAAATGAACAGCTAATTTATTCATTTAAATGTCAGAAATGTCAAAAAAAGAAAAGAGGAGGAAAAAGAACCCTGACGCGCGTGGAGTGGAAAGGCCAAAGGAACGCTAAGCGAGTTGTTTCGCCCAGTTACCTCCACTTGAATAATCGGAGGATTGGCGCATGTTGTCAAATCGACCTTAGAGTTTGTTTGTATGACTTTTGGTGTTGCACAGTGATTAAAGTATTCGATTTGTTAAACAGAACGTTACATCGATCAATTACGCTGGTCATAGAATCGTGTTTTAATGTTTGATTCTTGTAGTTAAGCTAAAAATAATAAGAACTGTCTAAACAGCAACTTTCTACGGTCAATATTAGCCGAGATATCGCCCTTTGAAAAGTTGAGGTTTTGACGGCATCCACCGCGGTAGTGATACCCATGGTTTCTTCCGCCTTGCTTTCATCAATCGATGTGACGCACATTTGCACTCGTTACTCAACGTAAAACACGGATGAAAACAAGGTGGAAGAAACCAAGGGTGTCACTACCGCGGTGGATGACGTCATATAGCGAATTTTTCTATCTCGTTTAATATTAAACGTAAAAGGTTGTTGTTTTCTGATTACGTAGCATGGTGTCAACGATTACGGTGTCAGCAAACAGTTTTTCTAAGTTTTTGTTGACACCATGATCATCCAAAAATAAAAAAATTTGACTCTTGTAGAAGATGATCACGGTGTAAATTATCACGACGTCAACGAAACTTAAAACTTCCCTCTATAACATCTTTTAAATTTCAAGTCTTGTTTTTCTTGTGCTATTTACTCTAAACTATCTTACCGTACCCTGACCACACCCAACTTTACTCTACAAGACCTTACCCACTTTCACAGAACTTAACTTTCCCCGACCTTACCCTACCTAACTTTCACCTTACTTACCTAATTTAACCATACGTGGCCTGACCTAAACTAACCCAATCTAACTATACGTGACCCAAACCTCTCCTGTACACTTAATTTTTTAATTTTACTCATAAGGAAGATATTTCTCTGTTGACACCGTGATCGTTGACACCATGCTCAGGGTCCATTTTTGCGTTTTATTGCCAGGGCACGACGTCAACAATCGGTGACTCCATGATCAAATTTTGGATTTGTTGACATCATGCAACGTTACCATTGTTGTTAGGACAGATTTTCTTATTTTTAGCTGATCTACAAGAATCAAGCATCGTAACACGATTCTGTGACCTGCGCAACTGACCCATTCTAGGGGACCGGGTTCACAATCAGCCCACCATAGCTTATTCACAGCTACGCCCAAGTAACCAAAAAACTCTTGACTCCGTTCCGACTAGAGTCCCTTTATACTGAGAGTCAAGACAACACCCCCTCATGGAGTCACAAACGGGAATAAAGATTACAGAAATTGAACGTTTTTTCTAATCTTGGATCGGCCCATTCTCAAATTCCTCTCTCCGTTCCTTCTCTCATTCCGTTTGTTCCTTGCTAAACCCGTAATTCCCTGGCCCATTCCAGATTATAATCTTTGCAATCGGTGAAAACGTAATCTTTATTTCCGTTTGTGACACTGTGAAGGCCTAATGCCGCAATCACACGCTGAATGTGGGAGCTGAATGTGGTTGAATGTGGAAGTCTTCGGCCCGATGCCTGAATTTTGCGTGTGATGCGCAAAATTCAGCAACGATTCTCAGCGACCATCGGATACTGCCGGATTTGTCTGAACTATCCGAATCGATTTGATACACATTTGGATAAAAATAACTCGAATTAGAGAAATTCCCGCTGTTGAGCGCTGACTGTCGACTACCGCACATTCAGCTGCCAAATTCAGCGTGTGGTTAGGGCATAAAATACGGGAACCAATCAGAAATGGATTCACATTGTCTTGACTCTCAGTATGAGGGGGCTCTAGTTCCGACGAGCGATGCCGAAACGAACACTGGAAAACTATACCGCTGATTTCCCGGAGGCACCGGTTGAACCGGCAGCGATGGTTGCGCGCTACGACGAGCACTCACAAAAACAGCCTATCTACACGGAGTCTCCGTTGGAGTTAGGCGGTTTCCGCTGAGCAGGACGGCGCAGGGATTCCGGGGCGAGCCGGGACCGGAGCCGGGCGAAGATCATAGTTAATTATTCAAGGTGAGCGAGAGTGGAGTGGTAGTAGCGGAGTACCCCCGATCGCGAATCCCGGCGTCGGCGCTATCAATTTAAGCGGCGACTCAACAAGTACATCGTCGGCGGCGCGGCGCGGCGCCCTCCACGTCCACATCCACCTCCGACGCGACTCTCAACGCCTCAGCTCGGATCCAGGTCCTCGGTCCAAGACCCGACCCGCCGTGCCACGACCAGTGCCGTTCTTCGCAATGGGTTACAGACGATACGAGTTGAAGCGGCGAGTATCGAAAGCTCCAATCTCAGGGTATCTGCTAAAATTTCGGTTTGAATTTCCCTGACATTTCCCTGATTTTTATTGAGATTTTCAATGACATTTTTCGACTTTTTAATTTTCTACTTTTGCGTTTAAGTCTCCGAGAAATGCTGATAAGTGGATTGCATTTTGCGAAAAGGAACCACTAGCATTGCAATGATGCTGAGATTGTGCAACTTCATCCTTTGCAATAAAATTGCAGAAATTGTGAAATACTATGAAATTTAGATGGTAATTTTTGTCTTAAATTTACAGTTTTTAGCGAGTAAAATAGAAACGATAATAGTTTAGGTATAATCGGATTTTTCCTCCAAGACAAAAGAAGTTGCACAATCTTAGCAACATTGCAATGCTAGTGGTTCCTTTTTGCAAAATGCAATCCAAATGATCTGCTGTATTGGAAATAAGCCATATTTAATTCACTATCGGCGTCCAGTACATTTAAATACAGTCAAGTTTCTGGACACACTCTGTTACTTTACTTTTCTACTTCTGCGTTCAAGTCTCCAAGAAATACTTGTCGATACTCTACTGTGTCGGAAATAGGCCAAATTTAATCTACTGCCGGTGTCGAGTACATTTCATCACGATTCTTAGACAAAGTTTCTGGACGCAGAAATGTTAGTTTACTTTTCCACTCTGCGTTTAAATCTCCAAGAAAACCTTATCAATTCTCTGCTGTGGTTGAAATGAGTCATGTTTAAAATCAGCATCGGTATCCTCGGAGACAGTCTAGTAACCAGCGCCAATATGTTGTATTTGACTTTTAGAAGTTTCCAAAATCGGGATGCCATTCACTTTAGAAACAAATAAAAGTGATCTCATGGGAGAGTTAAAAAATAATTGAACAAAAAATAAGTTTTCTTTTTGTTTAAAAATACTCATTGACGATATGTTACGGAATCACGACGCAATTCCTATGGGCAAGTGTCAACTCTCGGTTCTCGGTTGATGGAGGTGCAGCAGGTAAGCATAAAGTACTAATAAGAGGAAAGAAATAATAGAGACTTACTCAGAGATGTCGAGTCGGTCGAGGGCGAGCTTGATGTTCTTGACGACGTGGCGCTTACTCTCGGCTTCGACTTTGAGGTTCTTGAGCTTTTCCTGGGCGCTGCGCCGCTCCTTCTCGCTCAGAGGTTGCCCGGAGGTCGGGGCCCCCAGCGGGGTCGGGGTCGGGGCCAGAGCGACCCCGTTCGTCGTTGTCGTCGTCGTTGTCGTCGTCGTCGTGTTGGCCGGTGCTCCGGTCGGAGGGTTCCCTCCACCCCCGCCATTGTTCTTCGTCTCCTTGCCCGGCTTCCGCGGCGGCACCGGTCCTCCCACTCCGTTCAGCTCCCCCTTATTGCTGCAACAAAAGAAACACCACGTCAGGTCATGGGTCGTTAGAGGATTCGTCAATGAATGACGCCAGCGGGCCGATTATTGAAATTGATCGACAAAGCTATAGACAAAGAAGACAAAAGAGGTATGGGGGATCCTATTTGTGGGAGCGGGTGGTTGCAATGAACAACACTGGAAAAAAAAACACATTGGATCTAGAGTCCAGACTCTTAGAAACATCGACAAGAAAAAGTACTCTTGATTCAATCAGAATCTAGCTCAAATCAAGAACCAAGCCTCTTAATTTAAGCGGATCTCGTTTTGATTCAAGCAAAAATCCGATTGAATCAGAGTATTTTTTCTTGTCAATGTTTGCAAGAGTCTGGACTCTAGATCCAATGTTTTTTTCCCCCAGTGTAAATGTGGTAAAACCACTTTTAAAGAAATTGTCAATTTAATTTATTCAATGAACGGAACATTATTAAATTTCACATTTTTCTCTAGTTTCAACTTCTAGCATTATAAACATTTGCAAGTTTTTGACGGTTGAAATTATTACCAGAAACTGAATGTTAGGTTCAGCGTGACTCCTCACTCCTTCTTGTTAAGCGCATGTTAGGCAACTCTTGATCCTCCCTCCTCCTTAGATTTTGACGTCATTTTTGGACGGTTTCTAAGATTGTCGGCTATCACTTTCACGTAGATAAGTGAGGATGGTTCTAATCTAATCTTATGTTTAACCGCGAAGATGTAGGTTTAGGGCAAGGTCGCATATAAGAGGAGAACGCGCAGTTGAGATTCACGGTCAGAATTTGAGGCAGCCAATACATTATTGTACTTACATTCATTCGTTCATAGTTAGAGAGTCAAAGGAGAGCAAGTCATAAACTGACCGCATTTAGCAAAAAGGAACCAGCGCAATTACAGTGTTCCTTAAATGTTGCCTCTCCATACATATCTGAAAACTCTCCCAAGATAGAAAATGGTTTGTGCATCCCACCAAAAGATCGTTAATTTTAAAGCAAAATATGTGTAAATTTTAATGCTGTGCATTTATTTAGTATTTTTAAAGAAAAAAAGAAGTTGCACAATTTTGGAAACACTGTAAACACACTGGTTCCGTTTTGCTAACTGCGATCCAAATGTACAATGAGATGTTTAATCTCAGTATCTCGCTTTGCGGAATTGCAAACTTCCCGTTATACTTTATTTCTCCAAAACCACTCGACGTCGTGCTCGGAGGACTTCCGTGATATCTCTTTTCTGTGAGACGGATATTTTGCGAAAGTTCCAAAGAATAAATTTGATTCGCCTTCCATTTAAAAATGCAATTGGAGAGGAGATTTTGAAACAAGCCGGTTGAGATACTTGATTTGAGAATTTCATCTTTAAAATGACAAATGCTGTATGGAAAAAAATAGCTCTGCTGCACAAGCCACGGAATCAATTGATACAGCTGCGTCTTCGCGGTGTTATATGAAGAGCCTTCAGTACTTTGCATATGCAAAACGGACATCCGTCGAGCAGCAATAGATGCACTAAGGCGCCGGCCGTGCATTCATACTACTCTATACAAAAATTGAATCAGTGAGTTCGAAAACACACCAACTCGGGTTTTTTTCGATTTTCACTTTTTTACGGTCTAATAACACTTATGGATGGAAGCATCTGCACGCAAAAGGAAATTTCGAAATTGCAATCGGAAGTGCTCGAAACAGGGACGGGAAAATGGAAGAATCGAATTATTTCATAGGAAATACCAATTTTTGACCATTTCAAGGGAAACGGGTGACCATCCGATTTTTCAATTTTCTTCGGTTCAGTATACCTTGTACCAAGAAGTTACATTTTTCGGTTCAGTATACCTTGTACCAAGAAGTTACATAAATATTCAAGCGTTATTCAGGTCGAAAAATACAACTTTTTCAGGGCAGACTATGAAAAATCAGTATCTAAAGTCGGTGAGAACGAAGACACCAACTCGGAAATTTTCCCGCAGCCGAAGATATACCAGAAGGTAATTCCGGCATGTCTCGCGAAGTAAACTCTTGACCCTATTTCCTAAACTTATACTATTATCTTATTAACTATCTCCTTACTTTACTTGTCTCTTTTGTTATCACACACATTATGTTATCACTATATATAACTTATATCTATCATCACCTAAGCAAATTAGTAATAAGATACGCACATTACAATTTTTGTAAATATGTACTTACTGAATAAAATTTCGCTTGACAAAAAAAAAAAAACTCGGAAATTTTTAAACGCTTAATTCTCTGTCATCAAACACGGTGTTTCGATTTCAACTTGGAGCTTTACAAAGTCTCTAAGTATTTGTCCTTTGGCACCAAAAAGGTTTTTCTTAAACTAACTTCTTCGCCCGCTGCGCAGTTTTAGGTGTTTCCTGAACAATTTTTTTTTCCGAGTTTGTGTGCTTTCGAACTCACTGATTCAATTCTAAGCGTGAATTTTCAGCTAAAGCAGGAGAAAGATATGATTTTCTGGTTTTATCATGTAATTCGTATGATGAAGAGTGTGGAAGAGTATACACGGTTCTACCTTCACTGGAAGCCATCCGCAACGGACAAAAGTGAAGAATGAAAGCCTAGTATAACGGTAAAGCGGGACGCTTTAAATCTTAATGCAAAACCGAGAACTATTTTATCCTCAATTCTCGCAAAACTTCATCCAATATCAACATTCATGGCTCCTGAATCATGGCACCGATTTTAGAGGCAATATTGCCTCTAAAATTTCGGAACGGTGAACACTGAAGTTGACCTTTCAAAAGTGACAAAGCACTATTCCAAATACTTCCAGCTCAGCTGGATGAGAGTTAGCTCTCAACTTGATCAGGTTACAATATCTAGAGCTCAAACCATATTCCTTTTTGCAACTGGGCAACTGTACCAACGCTTTCGTGCTCCCAGACTCTCTCGTGAAAGCAGCACTCATCCAATCCACCACACTTGCCGAATTTCACGAGACTTCTTTTTGACAATGGACGACTAGACAAGGTCGGGAAACCAAGCATCACTATGTTTGCATCTTTCATTAAAATGTACGTATTGGACTAGGTTCATTTTGTTACCGTGGGTACCTATCAATAGTGTATCAATCAAAGGATTGTCCTTTTTTTTCCTTGCAATGAAAAAACCTTGTAATCCCTCACAAAAATCTATTTTTCAAATTATTCTGTTTAATCTTACTCGATTAAATGTTAATCTACGGTGTGATGCTAAATCTCCTTAAATCGCCCTTATTCACAATGTGTATCATTTAGGTCTACTAAGAAAAGGAGCTGTTCCTAGAAATACTATAAATGCGGCCCTCACTGGAAAAAAAACACATTGGATCTAGAGTCCAGACTCTTGAAAACATTGACAAGAAGAAATACTCTTGATTCAATCAGATTTTTGCTTAAATCAAAAGGAAATCCGCTCAAATTAAGAGGCTTGGTTCTTGATTTAAACAAAAATCCGATTGAATCGAGAGTATTTTTTCTTGTCGATGTTTTTAAGAGTCTGGACTCTGGATCCAATGTGTTTTTTTCCGGTGTACCCTAAAGGAGTTCACCTGCGCGATTACAGACGCCTAGAAAACCGACAACGCTCGGCCCGGAACAACCGTTCCGTCAGCTCCAACAACACCTCCACCCACACCCCTCTCGTCCCATTCGACGTATCGACATGCAAATCAGGCGCGGTGGTGGGGGAGGAGGCACAGAGGTCCGGGTTCCAGGGAGGATACGTGCAAATTGGAAATGATACTGCGGCTGCACTCCGTGGTGCAGTGGTGCACTGGCCCTCCGACCCACAACCGCACAACGCCCATACGAAAAACGGGCATAGATACGCTGTTTTTGCCGCACCTGGGCGCCGACGTCGTCGTCGGTGCATCATCAGGGTCTGAAAGTTCAATTACCACCCGTGAGCTATCGGCGCTCTTTACTCTCGGCGTCGCGGTCAGAGGTCATTACTGCCGTGTCAAGGAAGAACGCCGTATGAACATTCGAGAGTTGCCAAATTTCCCTTGATAAAACATGTATTCTAGACGACATTCGCGCACATTTTTCTTTGAAATTTTCAGATATTTTAGATTAAATTGCGTACGAAATCGTCAGAAAATTCGGGGGTAAAATATTCACAATTTTCCCGGCAAATTCGGCATTTATCGAAGGAAATTTTGGCAACGTCTGGTGGCGCATACAGCGCTCTTCCTTAACACGGCTGATTACATGTCAGCTCAGTTTTTTTTCTCTCTGCTATGTGTGAGACGTAATAGCTTGGATATTGAGCAGGTTGACGTTCATTTTAGGAGGGAGACAATCATTGATTTCTACACTCCCCGAAGGATTTGAAGGATCGGATCAGACCAGAAATAACATTCAATATTGAATTCGGAGACCGGTCTGTGCCGTTCTCATCATGTCTCATCTCATGTCGTATCTCAATTTCCATTTGAGCCCTTCTCTGCGCACACTTTCATGACTTTTGGGGCTTATACGGAAGTCGAGATATAAAATCAGAGAGACGACGATGTAGCATTATTTCTTCAAATTATTTCTCTTTGCGGGTAAATTGTTTGTACTCTATTTTAACATGTGAAATAAATGGTGCTACGGCAAGGAAATCATCAGCTAATATCAAAGACTGTCGCCGGTATGAACAGATATGAACTTTGCTAAAATGTTGTAAGCAAATATTACCGCAAACCTCTAAAATTGCCTGGATGCTGGATGAATTACTCAACACAACATGCTCGGAATGACAAAACATTTTGAGTAGAGTTGTTAGTCCGACGGTGATAATTAACATAAATTAACGTAGCTACAACATAAGACGCAACTATTACTGCTCCCAAGCCGCTCAAATTGCATAATAGGTTAATGAAGGCGAACTGATCACAGTAAATACGATAAATTGTTATTATTAGAGTGAATATAATCCGCTGATGATACCGCAAGCAGCCATTAGAGCTCCCAAGCCGCTCACGATGCCTACTTCGGTCATTGAAGGCGATCGCTCTATCTTTCTACCCGTTCGTTAAAGTCTCTTCGTACTTATACATTTGCATTTTGGATGCAGGACACAGACGTGGAATTTCACTCCGATTAAGAAGAAAGATGAATCAAAACTGGGCATGTGAGGAAGTTGTAGTCTTAAATTCGATCTCATAATGACAAAAGAGTGGTGAGAATGTCCGAAATGTCATGGAGAATATTCCGTTTGATTGTGGACAGACTTGATTACTTTAAAAGTTTCAAATTTCAATATTTTTCGAGTCTTCGGTCTTTTTCATATAATTCCTAGTCTTTTCTCTGGCCTGATGAGATGGAGCTCTCGCATGTATTGGGGATTTGCAATTCAAGTACTATTTCATGCGTAAAATTTCGCGGGAGGCAAGATGATCTATACTGGCTTCTTCTGCAACGAACCCCATAGCTCAAAAAAGCTCTCAAATTGACGCCGAAATCCAAGGATGGGGAGGAAATATATTAACAGGGTTGCCGTTTTTTCAGTTTTTGAGTTCCCACACAAAGTGCAACCCGGTTAATGTATTTGCCCCCAACCTCTGTAAAGAGAGTTTGTCTCAATATAGAGGTGAAATCTCAGGGTAACGTGGGATATAGCCTCCATCATGGCCTCAACATTGAAAGCTTTTCCGAGCTTTGGAGTTCGTTGCAGAGGACGCCAGTGGCACTATTGTGTTTCTCGCGAAATTTTACTTAAGTACTGAAATAACAAATCCCTCTAGTATCACTCAAAAAAAAAGTTTGGTCGGATGTAACAAAGCTCGTTCCATATCATCCCAATTAATTCGGTTCGTCAAACTGAATTTTCGGTTTGTCACTCTGAATTTTTGGTTTGTTAAACCGATCTTGCGGTTCGTGTAACCGAACTTGTGCGGTAAAGACTGACTAACTAAGTTTGGTCATACATGCCGAAAGTTCGATGACACAAACCGAAAGTTCAGTTTGGTAAACCAAATATTTAGAGTGATATGGAACCGAACGTTCAATTCAGATGACCGATTTTTTTTTTCCGTGATGCAAGAGCTCCATTTCCAGTCTTTGAGACGTGCGACAACCTGCCCGGGACAGCACAAATCTGTTGCTATCAGCCAATAAGGGAAGTGAGCTGCGGTTGGAGAGCCCTGTGTGAGAACCGTAGCCCAGGTTGAAGGGCATTGCGTGCGGCGGGCGATTGGGTTCCCGATCGGAGCCGGAGAAAATTGCAAGCTCGGTTATTGAATAACAGCGGAATATTCGTTTCCGCCGATGCGCGCATCGCGCCACGCAACTCCCGGCAGCCGCTAGCATCCTTACGGTGGGCGCTCCACTCCTGCACTTCTTCCCGGGGTTGTCAATTCCACACAAATTTTCCCGATTTTTGTATATTGATACGGAGTGTCGTGGAATAACGAATTCCTCAGGTATCACTAAAAAAAAAAAAAAAAAAAAAAAAAAAAAAAAAAAAAAAAAAATTCGGTCGTATGTAACAAAGCTCGTTCCATATCATCCCAATTAATTCGGTTCGTCAAACTGAATTTTCGGTCTGTCAAACTGAATTTTCGGTTTGTCAATCATTTGGTGCTTTTGACCCTACTTTTTCTCGCGTTAAGCAGGAAGGAACCAAGTCACGTCAGATATTACCATAAAAATTCAATAGGGCAATTTAAATTTTTACATGAAGACGATGATGCGGATTTTTGTGCAAATTTCAGTAAGGTTTCTGCATAGCGCTCCATGTATGTCTCACTTGGTGGCTTGCGGATTCTAGTGAAACATAACAATGCTTGGACTTGGCATCGCTGGCCCCGACTGGAGCCTATTCCCAGCTACCTCAAAACCTAGACTGATGATTAAAACCCCGACCTTCCGAGGACCATCATCGTAAAAAATAATTGCAGAACGATCGACGGAGGGCCTCAGCCTCATCCCCCGGACTTCCAGGCTGAAGTAGGTTCGTGCAGATTTATTTACGTTCCCACCGCAAAACAGCCATTTTCATTTTACGCGAATCTGGGTAAACCTCAGCACAGGGTTTTCCGTGAGATGGCGCCATTGTGGATGATCGAAGGAGTGAGTGCTTTCGTTGTTCTTAAAGTTCTAAGTTTCCGGATTCTGTTGTGCTCGACGTAGGCCCAAACAAAATATCCTGTGATTTCCCATTGCTATGGCCATTCTCTGCGTTGGGGTCATTCTCGAGGATCATCCCTATACTTCACCTAACTATGACTGATGAATCGTGGATTAAGCGATCGATTCGGTAGAAATTCTTGATGGGTTGTTCAATCTTCATCTGATATGACGACAAGATGAATGATGCTGCAGGATCTTAACAAAATATCGAACCCCTGAAAATAAATTTTGCTCCAGTTGTTTTCATTGCTTAATGGATCGTAAGAGCAGACTTTTTGAGGCACCTTGTCTCTGGGCACAGTAATCACATGCTGCTACCGAGTATGGGACCTAATATAAGTCAAGCATTGACTATTTTAATTTATCCGTCCAGATTTGGCAAACTCATATTTTTACGGAAGCGTGAGCAATCACTGCAGCTAAAAGAAACTCACACTGGCACGAACATATCACCAATTTTGGTGATGAAAAAGATCAATTTTCCCGCGGATGGTCACAAATCGTCGCCCCTCTGACGAAAGAGCGTATCTCAATTTTCACGTGAACCCTGTTTTCGATTTAGCTCTATACTTTTCGCGGCTCATGTGGAAATCAAGATACGCCCTTACGTCAGAAGGACGACGAAATCTGGCATTTGAATCAGTGAGAACGAAAACACACCAACTCGAAAATATTAAAATAATCAAGACACACGCAAAACTGCGCAGTAGTTGAAGAAGTTAGCACAAGAAAAAGATTTTTGGTGCCGAAACACAAAGTACTAAAGGACACTTTAAAAGTCCAAGTTGGGAGCAGATGCGTTAACTTCAATGACCTTTATGAAAACTGGCTCTCTTTAATGAAAATTGAGCATTTTGGAGTTACCGAGTTGGTGTGTTTTTGTTCTCACTGATTCATTTCCGGATCCCCTCACTTGTTCTAACTTTTCTCCGACTAATTCTGCTTCTCCCCGACCCCAAAATGTTCGAAATCCCCGAAATCGCCCACGGATTCCCTGCCATTTCCAGATGCTTTCTGGTCACCGAAAATCCCCTGACTTTCCCTGTCCTTCCAAATTTCTCAAACCACCGAAACCTCTGCAAACAAACCGCAGGACCAGACTTTAATTTCTCGTAAGATTAATCTCAGGTGGAGGCAATAGATCAACCGAAGCCCACAAGTCACAGTGCCGTTTTTCATGTTTGGAACTGACGCTAATACCCCAGGTACGAGTCGAGTCGAAGTGTTAATCCACCCTCGGGAGAAGGCAGATGAGAGGAGAAAGAACAAGACGCGCCTAAATTTTATTAATGATTGAACATTCTCACCAAGACACATTGTCACTTGCGTGCCGCCGCGGCGCGGGACGGAATAAAAAGAAGACATGGCTGCCAAATAATGGTGAGAAAGACTGTTTTGCTGCACTGGGTCGGTAAAGCGTTTTAAAGAATCGTTTGGTGGTAGTTGAATCAAAAAGAACGATTTTAATGGACGGCTACTTTATACGTATTGACGGAAGTATATATTGCCCCTATGAAAAACGCCGTGGCTTGGAAGACTGGTCTGAACGTCAAAAGTATTTGTCAAATGTGAACAGAGCCATTCCTTCCAGGAAAAATATACTCGATGGTATCATCCACTTCAAGGCTGAATTTTCCCTTTTCAATGTATCAGTATCATAATCAAGGAAAAATAAAGTTTTTTTCATCATGTATGATACGAAAAAAGTAAAGGTAACCTTTGTATGCATATTTTATAGCATCAAAGAAGTGAATCAGATCATACATCGTTTTCTTACTAATGGAGGGCGAAATAACTACACGTTTTGCTAGACCTCCTTAGAACCCTTGCTGCTTCACAGCAAATGTATACAATTTTACAAAAAAATAAGACTTGCCCAACTGATCCATTATGTCAACGTAAAACGGGGATTTGTCTTGTACAGAAAATCTTCATGATCGTCTCCGGTGGGTGGAGGGGCTGTAAAGGGGTAGAGAGGAGTAGAGGAGGGTTGGGACGGTATAAAGAGGAAAACAAATTGACAATGTAATCGTATAGCTGCCGTAAAGGAATTATGTGCTTACACTGAAAAACAAAGAAACTTAAATTTGCCGCCAAGAAGTATTTTTTCTTAAATCAAGAATTTTGTTTTTTAGTATAAACTACTTTTTTGCTTAGCACAAGCATTAATTTCCTTGTATCAAGGAAAATTCAGCTCAAATCAAGATAGAAGAAATTCATGGCGGCAAATTCAAGAATCATCATGCTTGAGCCAAGCACATTTTTTTCAGTGCAGGGTTTGCGAGTAACATACTTCCTTTCAGCACAAATATACGTCCAATTCGTCCATGCCCCCTTCAAAACCGTTTAGCCACGTCCATGGAAATCTTGCAAACTTTGGATCAGAGGACGTGACCATTTCAGGTTCTCAGACAATTTAGGAAAAAAATCCCTGACTTTTCCAGGTTTTCCAGGTCAAAATGAAAATTTTTCCAGGCTTTTTTCCGCGGAAAAAACTCAAATAATTTGCCTTCAAAGAGACAGCGCGCGCGCATTTTATCAATTTTTGATCTGGTTTATCTGTTTTTTTTTTTTTTTATAAGAACCAGGCTAGGATAGTATCATAGCACGAAAATCTCAATTTTAATTCTTTCATTTTCGTTTGTTTAATTTATTAATTTTTTTCCCAGTACTTGAAAAATTCCAGACTGTTTGAGCAAATTCCCTGACTTTTCCAGGTTTTCCAGGCCATTTTTTCCCCTGACTTTTCCCGGTTTTCCAGATCGCTGGGAACCCTGGATTCCTAATAAAAGTCACATTTTCCACATGGTTAAAATACAAGGAAGTAAATTTATGCTTTCATTCAGGCAGCACCGCTCCAAAGGTATCATGAATGAGCGAGCCGCGTTGATAATCCCATTACTCTTACAAAAACAGCTCATCCAATTCATTCGGGACGAGGATAAGTGGCCGGGATCTGCCGTCCACCGTGGGCGGATTAATCAGGAAAGCGCGCGCGTATGGATGACCCCTTCTCTTAAAACGTTTGGATCCAATTAGGAGATTCAAATGAGCTTCGCGCCCGATCTGAGGACTTCGATGAGCTCTCGTTTCCCGGTCAGTTGTACGAGCTCGAATTGACAGCCTCCGAAAGTTCTTGCAAGTCTGCCGTGGTTGATTGAACGATGAGAATGGAACTAGAAACTGCGAAACTCCCGTTTAATTTCTAAAATTGCAATGAAAAAAACAAAGATTGGTATAATTTACCATTCCTTCACGCTGTATTTCACACAGCGTGAGGGAATGGTAAATTCTACCAATCTTCGAGTCGATTCTGCCAGAGGAATGGTTATCTGCACCAGTATATGTATAGTAACGTTTACCTTTCTTCTGGCAGAATTGACTCTGAATTGACGCTGTGTGAAATACAACGTAAAGGAATGGTAAATTCTACCAATCTTTTTTTTCAGTGTGGGGAATTGCCAAGAAGTTGAATACTTTTGATGACCATTTTCGACCATCGGCGGATCCAGTAAATTGGCAACATTGTTGTTTCCCCATTTAAACCGGAGAGAAGAGACCCTCCGCTGGCCTCTTGACGACAGGTGGAAGCTTTTACTTTCGACGATTCAACAATTTCTTATGGAAAATTATAAGAGAGCAACATTCATCACCCTAATTTCGGCTGTTGGCCTAACTATACATACATGGTGGATGATGAGCTTCGGGTGACGTCATGAGCCAAACAAGTTTCCCAAGCTTCGGCCATTTTCGGCTTGTTTGCAAAACGAGACTACCAACACGCTGTTGAACATCAACCATGTAGGTGAATCAACAGTAGAATGCTGAAGTCTCAAATGTAAAAGCATCCGCCATGGCTGAGATACTAGTGGAGGGTCTTTTGTCTCTGATTTAAACCTATGGAAATGTATCGACTCTTGGCGGGGCCAGGTGCTCTGACAAGAATCGATTATTTAACATAGGCTAAAACGCAGGAATGGACCACTAGACAAGGTACGAATTTAAGCGATCTGATACATGTTTCTTAACCAGAATTTCACGGAGAAAACGATTCACACAACGAAAATTACGGAAACCAACTCCTAACGAAGATATTAATGTTTTTATTTCACATTGGTTACGAGGAATTTGAACTGCCCGCTCACAAGAAACTCAAAACTCTGTCAAATCGCCCACTCCAACGGTTTCAGCAAGCTTCTCAATCGAGCAATGTTCATTTCCCATCATGTGTTGTTCGAACTATTAGCAATTTGCTATAACTGAGCCAAAGCGTCAAGATTGAGGTTGCCAGATTTTTATATCGCAGAGACTGTCATGATAACGTTTAGCGCGCGATGTGAATCACGTAGAGCATTGAGTTTTCATGAGCGGGTGGTTTGAATTCACGCATCAAGAATCATTAAATAGCTTCGTAAGGTATTGATTTTGGTAATTTTCGTTGAGCGTATCGTGTTCTACGTGAAATTTTGGTTAAGAAACATGTATCGTAATGCTGAAATTCGTACCTTGTCTAGTGGTCCATTCCGGTGAAGATGAAACATGCTAAAGGTATATGTATACTTACTTGTTAATTATGTTGAGATTTTCCTTATCTTTAAAAGCGTTCCTGAGGACGTCTAAGGCTTTGGCTTTGACATAAGTTTCTGGTAATTGAGTATTTGAGGTGTAAATGATAGGAGATGAAAGAGACGAATGACTTCCGTTTTTTCTTTTCCTCGGCGATGTAGAAAGTGACACCTCTATACTCGCCATCTGAAACACCAAAAGCAGTGATGAAAAAAAAAGAAGGAAAACGCGGTTAAGGATCAAAATGAGGAAAAGTGAGAGTCGTTAACTTTTGAGCAACTCACTGATTTGATAATCGGATGAGGTGAAACCTTGCACTCTTTAATCCGCGCTTTCTGTCTCGTGAAAGGAGCGATTGCTGACTTGAGCACTGATTAAGATACAACCTGTGCATTTCAATGTATGGAAAAATTTAAGCTGCAGGTCGTTAAACTAAGCCGATCGTTACACTAAGCCAGTCATTAAACTTTGACTGAAAGCTGAGGAGAACAACACCTTCAGAAGTATAATGTATATTTATAATGCACCAGAAGACATATGAGGAACTTAATCCTCAAGACTTGATCGTGCTAGGATGCTGTAACAGGTCAAAATTTCCTGGAAGTGTCCGTTTCCTAGAATGACATTTTAATGGACTGGCGAAAAATAATGGTTTAAATGTCATATTTATTCATCCAGTATCAACACAACAAGCATATTGTCCTTTCACAAACATGTTATAGAATTATGTATAAACGTCCTACAATCACGTACGCACAGTAACATTTTCCACCTACGTCTCGTAAATAATAGGGATTGGTGCTTAAATGTTTGGAAATATTCATCACTGATCGATACAATTACACACACAATTACACGAACTGTATACGTGATGTACACCGACCATTGCAGCTTGTGGCGCCATTCACCGAATTTTTCAAAAACGTCACCGTCATCCATCTTACGTCAAATTGATTTTTGATTCGAGAAAAAACGATACGAAAAACTCCGATTTTTAGGCGAAGGGATGTCTTGCCATTGAAGTAAACCAAGATCTCATGTCTTTAACCGGAATGAGCCTGTGACTGCATCTCACGTTGCTGCCTTTCCCAATTTATTTTATTCTTTTAGTCAAAAACCGACCATCTCCTTATTTCTAGAACATCTCATCGATCTTTTTCCATCAAGCTCAACTATCCTAACCACCTGGTTGTAAACGCATTTTCTTTCTGGAGGAAATAAGAAACTGCGCAGGGTCTAAGAAAAATGAGATGGCTTGTTTTTTAACCACACGATATAATTTCAAAATTTTATTTGTGTAATTCTGCCGTATCAAAAAAACCAGTCTTAATACTTGAATGTTGCCAAATTTCCTTCATTAAAAATATTAATTCTAAGAGACGTGATGAATATTCTTCCTTTAAAGTTCCGAAGAATCTAGGCTGAATCGCAAATGAAATTCCCTGCAAATTTTGAGGAAACCAATTCACAATTTTCCGAGAAAATACAATTTCTCGACCTTCCAGCCGCAGGACCACAAGCGCCATACGACGTTCAAAATTTTCCGCAGCCATTTTATCATTTCACAGAGAAATTGTTGGTTGAATCTGATTGAAAATGTCATTGAATTTTATCGGAAGCACAAAGAAAATTCAATGAAATTTTCGGACAGCCTCGTGAACAGTTTCCCTGTAAAAAATAAAATAGCGGCGGAAATTTTCAAACGTCACATGGCGCTTGTGATACTTCGGCCGGGAGGTCACGGTAAGACGTTTTACCTTATCCCGAGTGAATTGTCAAGTCATCCTAAATGAGAAAATTCGAAAAATTTATCCGACACGCACCGGAGTCGTAAACGAAGGCTCGGTGGAGCCATACGAATGCCGACCCGTAAATTACTGTTATTTCGGATCGTTAACGCTGCCCGTTGTGAGTGGGCCGAGGGGTGACGGGGAGGAATGGTTCCTTTGGTCCTTTAGAGGGCCGTGATATGCAAATCAGCGTATCGGGACGATTTGGAGATTTTGATCGTGTCTCTTTTAGGCTCAGCCGTCACTTCTTTCGTCATTCTTCCATGCTCGCTGGATCCTCTTCAAAATGGAGGCGTGTCTGCCTAATAGCTATCAAAATGACGATAATTTCGACTATGGAGGAGACCACGGGTTTCCAGTGATATATACTGTCGTGCTGAGGAAAAATGCCGTAGCTTCTAGACGCAACCAGAATTCCCTCGATAAAATCCGAATGTAAGGGAAGAATTTTAATTTATTTTCTTCAAGATTTTCACGCAGTTTTGTTCCCAATCTAATCTAAAATATCTGAAAATTTCAAGGGAAAATATGGAGAACTTTTCTAGGAAATACGTGTTTTATCCGGGGAAACTTGCCACTTGGCAACTCTCGAATGTTCATACGACGCTTTTCCTTAGCGCACACAATAGTAGAATCCTGCCCTGAAGAGCCTCCAAACTTTAATCTTAGCGTCCAATCCACCCCATAGTTGAAAACCGATGTCTACAGTGCGAGACCACGTAACTCCATTGCAGTGTTTCAAAGTCTCCACTCCTAATTTATTTTTCCTATTTTAACATATGAGGAACAAGTCAACTCTACAGCTTGAAATTTAGGCAGAATAGTCTACTGTCAGAGAAGAAATATCAGGGAATTTTTCAAGAGATTACGTGGACTAGTTTTCCAAGGACAAAATAAAGTATGGCTGGAAGTTTACGATGCTGCAAATGGAGATATATGGTCTCACCTTTAAGCTATCGATATGTGCTTTCTGAAACCTGCCAATGTAGAAAGACTCCTTTTACACAAACTGATTGCGGTGGACGCACGGGTCGTTAGTATGTTGGAGTTTTTTTTCCGCTAACGTGCATTAAAAACTCAGCATCAAGCTGAAATTCTCACTACAGAGGCTACTGAGGACTCCTTTTGTAAAAAAGCATTTTGGTACTAATGCACATGGGCTACCGACCCGTGCATCCACTCATGATAAATGGATGGGAGTCATTCTCTTTGATCCGAGTGCAGTGGGGTCTCAACGATCTGACACCTAGGGTAGGGCGTCGCGTTGGAGGAGATGGCTATGGGTTGGGCCGCGGTTCCTCGGGCAGAGGGCACCGGAGGGGGGTCGCGGGGGTCAAGGGCCCACCGGCACCGCATCGGGCCCCGATCCGATCGGGGCCCTCGCGTGGCGCGCGGTGCAACCACCTCGCCGACTCCGATTTACGGCTCTTTAATGGTCATTCTACTGGCGACAGTCTATTTTTCTCTCCCGAAAACGGTTTGGAATCAGAGAGTTCCATCTGTTTCGGGTGGCACATACTTGAGTTGGACTCCGGTTTGTCACATCAATAGTCAAATCCTGCCCCAAAGAGCCTCCAAACTCAACAGGCTAGGTTTTCCAATAAAATTTAAAACTCACTTGCACGTAAAAATTAGTTAAAATGCGCATTTTAACTAATTTTTACGCGCAAGTGAGTTTTACAATTATATTTGATTAATTATCTTAGGCGGGTCTCCAAACGAATCTTGAGGCTAGGTTTTGACTTCTTTGAGTTTTGTTCGTGTTGAAACAATGACAAAAACTTTTGGGAAGTTCAAACTTCAAACNCCCCCTGGGGGTGGGAACGGGAAAACCCGCGGGGAGAACGGAGACCCGGCCGCGGGGGGTCCGCCGAACGAACATCAAGGGCGCGGGACGCGCTGGGACGGCGTGGCGGGGACCGATGTTCAGAGGGTCGCGGGGTAAATCGTATAACTTTATATAAGAGATAATCATTGACGCTCGCAAGATTTCCATAATTTCTTCATTTTCCGATTCCCTGACTTTTTACTTCTCGCAGATTCGAAAATTCTCGGAATTCCTGATTTTCTTTGACCTTAGAGCCCTCTATTTATAGATGTTCCCCGCTTCCATTACACCGCTGCATATAGATCGATATGATTTTTTTCTTCTCTTTTTTTGACTTTTGACTTCTCCCAGACTCCAAAATTCTCGGAATTCCTGATTTTCTTTGACCTTAGAGCCTTTCTATTCAGATGTTTTCCGCTTTCATTAACCCGCTGCATATTGATCGACATGGTTTTTTTCTTCTCCTTTTTTTCCATTTTGGAAGAGAGATCAAATATACATATGAATGTCACACAAAAAGAGATGCTTGACTTCCGACCATAAGCTCAAAATGACACAGATATGTAGGTATTACTTACTTTGGCTTCTAATGTTTCTAGTTGCGATATTCTTGGTTCTAGAGGAACTTGACCAGAGTTTAAAGCAGTCTGAAACAAAAGCAAATACGGAAGACGTTGAGATTCTAAATTATGATGTGAAAAAATGAAAGTTAGGAATGAAGTATGACATGGTTAACACAAGTTAATTGAAGTAACATGGACTTAACGAATAAAGTAACAAATTAACATAAAACGGAAACCTATATACGAAACTCTCTAGACTCCTTTCTCCATATCTTCCTCATAGGCACAAATGTGTAAAAATGACTTTTTTTTAAAAAAAAATCGATGATGTAATTAGATATACCTATTTTACCTGGGGTATTTTAAAATTTTTGTTTTTTTGTCATATTTTCGTCACACTTTGAAGAAAAATTAGAAAAAATTTTGTTCAATAAAAAATTCCAGTTTTTTACAATGAAAAATGGGGGTATGCAAAGCTGAAGACCAATTTTAGTTTCACCATCAATTTTCAATAAGTTTGTAGGTATGTTCAGTAAGAATTTTGCAGTGTGATACTATTTGAAAACTATTTATTAGTTTCGCCAACATATGCTACATCGAGGAGCAATTTACGACAATAGCACATTAAAAATTTAATCCATGCAATTTGATATGAAAGCAAGGGGGACTAATATCAGTACCACTAACAGTATAAAATCGACCTTCATCATCGATTCTAGAGAGGCATGTGCGGAACCTGATCGGGACCCCATTATGTACCTCATAACTCCCTGAGACTCATCAAAAAGATAATTGACTCCGCAGTGACTTCCTTCCGAGTCCGACATCCTCAACTTGAACAGTTGGTAAACGCAGCGAGCGAAGCGGTTATGAATGCGATGACCGACTGCTCTGAATGAAAGTTCCATTACTCTCCTCGTAAAGAACATCAACGGAATAATAGGCAATCCACGTGCCCCGTTGCAACGAATATTATAGTGCATTGATTCTATAGACGAATTACTGACCCAACTGGTCGGCTAATGTCAGCTTAATTTTGCATGCTAACGCAGCAATTTAAGTAAAGATTCCTTACTGAATATGTACGCATGTATAAAGCCGCTTTTATAGCGCTCTCTGGCGCTCTGCGACTCCTAGCCGCCAAAGCCCCCTATCCTCCCAAAGTCCTCCAGGGAGTTGGAAATCCTCATTTCTTCTAAAACATCTGTCGCCACCCTTTCACTGGGCGTCCCCCTCGTCTCCTTCCAGGAGATTATGACATATGCATAACAGAGCTCACATCTTATGCACATAATTCCGTTTGACAAAAATGCGTCCATTTGATTAGGGTTACCAGTCGGCAGAAAAAGGTACTAATTAGTTTACAACAGTAGGTGAGACTGCTCCCTTAAAACTCTCGTTTTGTTTGAATATAAGATGAATTTTACTTAAACTGATTGCGGTGGACGCATGGGTCGTAAAGCAGTATGTTGGACGTATGTTTATTCCAACATACTGTCTTAAGATGAATTTTGCTGTGCAGGAATCGTTCAGTTCATTAAATTTGGATTAGTCCAGTGTTGAAGTAAAATCTTACTCTGTGATGGAAAATCATGAGAGGAACGCATAACGCATAAAGCATAACGCCTGAGGCGTGAAGTGCTTCGGGATATGGGACCGCAAAGCGGTCAGGGGGTTTCCCCACTAGTTAATTTTGAAAATTTGATCATTGTCGCGCTCTTCGGTAGGAGATAAGAACGGGCAGCATGTATCCATACGAAGGCACTCAAAGCTCAGTCACAGTGTATCAGCTCAGCAGAAGACTCAATCTCCAAGCAAAGTCAAAGCCAACGTCCGCAGCGAACGCAAACAAGAGGCATACGACGCCGCGCGCCGTCTGGTGTTGACACACGCAACAATAGCATGAAAAGTGCAACGAGACGAACCGACACCAGACGAGCATTGTTCGCTTCGCGCGGTCACGGCGAATCGATTCCGATCGATAGCGTCATGATTCGAGTGGAACTTGGGATCGTGGATCATGCTCGTGTCGATGGCTCGACGTTCGAGCGTATTGAGACCGCAACGCGGCGCGCAACGACAAAAGCGTAGGGTTGTGCATTGAATGCAGCCGGTACAAAGGAGTCAGTAGGAGTGTGACAAACTGTATCGGCCACATGTTGTTCTTCATCCGCCGAAGCCGCGGCACCATGCTGTGCGCCACTGCTCCGATGGATGTGCCGAGTTCCAACGAGTTATGCAAGGAACGAACTTTTATTTTGTAGAAAACCGGCATTGATAGTATTTTTGTTTATAGAAATCACTTTAAAGATCATACTGAGTCAAGCAATCTATGAATGTAACACAGTGGCCATCCGTGAAAGTTGGCAGCACTGTTTTTCCTACATTTAAATGTATGTAAAACAATCGATACTTTCCTCACCTGAAATCGACATTTATAATGGATGTAAATGAAGAAAAAACAGTGTTACCATCTTTCAAGAATCGCAACTGGCGTAACACCAAATTAAAAACAACCAAACGTTTGAACCGAAAGGATAGCTCTCTTCGTCCATCGCGATGTCTATCAGTTGCAATAATCAGCACCTATAGTCAATTCTTATCAAGCAAAAATTATTAGGAAACTATAAAACTTTCGCTGTTTCGTACTGTCTCATGAATACGCATATATACTCCACAGAAATTTTTCTGAGACTTTAACGCAGATTAGGAAAGTAGACTAAAATTGCAAGATTAAATCCGTTTTTCATAATTATTGCAGATACCTAGGTTCCGTTGATTCTCAGCCATGCAGTTTAAAAATTCGCAAATTCCATATTGTGAAATCAGGAGTGAATTTCACGAACTCCCAATCCACTTTCCGTGATTTGAAGCCATGAGCCGCACCACGAACCATTTCGTGATTCATGGGAAACTCTTCTTTCCGCTTCAGTGAGGGCTTTGAGTAGACGCATTTCTACGAGTGGATTCGCTCGTTTTTTGGATTTGACGCCAACCTCCATCGGAGCAAAATAGCAGCAATGCGAAAGTTCCCACCCTCTCCGGTGATCAAACGGAGGCCGAAAATTGCGGTCAAACAAGTGCGCGTTGAATAATCTCCGCTCTTCTGGCAAAAGGGCTTATCTCAATTTCAACGTGAGCCATTTTTTACATATAAAACAATACATTCTGGGGCTCAAGCAGAAATCGAGATACGCCCTTATGTCAGAAGAGCGACGTAATGAACGACCTTGCGTGCGTGACTCAGAAGTCCAAACATTACATCAAAGCGCGGTGGAACAAAAGAGACGAAGATGCCGCCACGCTTGTCGAGAGGACGGAGCGCGGGATTTCATATTAAAATTAGACAAAATATTATCACGAGTTCACATGATGAAGAGCACCTCTTCATACTGCCGCGCTGAGGATACACGCCGTATGAACCATCAGGCGTTGCCAAATTTCCTTTGATAAAACACGAATTTCCTGGTAAACTTAGGAATATTCTCCTTGCAATTTTTCAGATAATTTTGTTTGCAGTGTCACTCAAAGTCCCTGAAAATTTCAAGAAAAAATATTCATTCCTTCCTTCGAAAATAAACATTTTACTGAAGGAAATTTGGCAACTCTCGAATGTTCATACGGCGTTCTTCCTTAGCACGGCAGCATAGAAAGCGACGAGGCCAGGCTTTGCAATGGCGCGAGGTTTTCATGGGAGTTCCTATGGGGATTTGATGTGCAACGTGGCGCATGCGGTCCAACGCGCCAATGTAATCTCGGCTTCGTATTCGACACGCGTGAAATACGTGACGAAATTGTGAAGAGGGCGAGTTTGGTGATGCAGGTAATACAACCAGATGACCCGGGAAGAATGGTGTTTTAAAGGGTGTAAAAAGTTACGTGAGCGCACGCGTAAAGGGAGGGTTAACCCTCTAAATTACGTAGCTCCTCTCACGAAATAACGTAACTGCATTTCACTGTTGCCGAATTTCCCATCGCAGATTGCATTGTTACCTTAAAATTCTTGGGGATTTTTGACTGAAAATTTCGCTGACTTTTCTTCTCGTCTCGTGCAATGGTAAGAAAAATTTTGAACAACAATCTCACGGGTGTCTCCTTGTAAAAAATTAGATTGTCCAAGTCAACTTTGCAACCTTGAAGTGGAGTTACGTTTCTTCGTCCGATAGACTACGAACTATAGGATTTATATGGTACCCAAATAGTAGCGATCAAAGTATAACCCCAGTTTTCAAATCTGCTGTTAAGAATTCGGAACCGATGCTTGAACTTCCACTCGATGTATGTTTTAGGTTTTGTTCTGCTTCGACATGAATGGACAGATTTTAGCAAGACGCATTAATTTGGCTCATTCAAAAACAACACAATTGCCATTGATCTCTTGTTGTGGTTATAGTGGTTATACATTATAAACATTGAGAAGCAAAACTGTCTACGAGTATTTATTCTCATTTTCAGATGCCTTGTTAAAAGCTAATTTAATGCATTTTACTTTATTTGACTGATTTATTTTTAAAAAGGTCTGCTTTAGGGGGATTTTCATCTTCATTGCAACGATTTCATAGTTGTGATTAGCCTCATTTTTATAACAATCAACTTGCGTGGAGTGAATAAAATCCAGCCAGCCGCACGAGAGAAAAAATAACATTTAAAAAATGAAAGTTTGGTGTACATGCGAGAAAAGTAACCCAACTCTTCGGTTAATTCAGGGGTCCCCAATTTTTCCATCGTTTTCTGCGCCAAATACCAAAAACTGTACCTCATAATCAATATAAACTTTGGAATGCTTTTTGTTTTACATCCTACATTAATCAATAATAATAGGACAACACAACTATTTTTCTCAGTGTGGGGCTTGAGAGCTGAAATAAACTAACACTACATGAAAGTAGCAATTATAAAATTATCTTGGACCTTTTTAGACAAATTCATTGAGAATGATTCGGGTAGAATTGATTAATATTATTTAGTTAAAATCAATTGTCGTGCGAGCATTGATAAAAATAATTGTCTTCTTGTAAAGTGAAACACAAAACTTGTGTCAATCAAATCAACACAAACTTTGTGTTGATTTTTGGTACAGTTTGCTATGAATTCAGCGCAGAAAACGATGGTGAGACTGTATGGATGCATTCCTCCAAGTGCGATGTTGGTATTCGCCATTCGTTTTTTATTAGATTTCTTCGAGAAAGGTAGCTGAAATTTTCTCTTGAAATTGTCAACCGGAGACTAGGGTTACATATATTTTGTGTTTAACTTTCCGTTGAAAGCAAACTCTTTCTCAATTTTCTTCAAATTTCTCCCTGTGATTGTTTTTATGATAAATTTTCTCGCACAACTTGCCGGCCTTGCCTTAAAGTCAGACCGAGAGAGGGCTGATCCGAGAGGGGACAGCAGAAAAGCACGACCATGGACCATGCGAAGAATGCAGAGGGCGGCTGAATATTCAAGCACCGGGTCGAGAAGCGCTAAAAGAAAGGAAGAGGAGAAAAAACACAGAAAATAGCCTATAACTCAAGAGATGAGAGCCTGCAAACCGCGTTGCCAGATCTCTGAATACGCTGGTGAGGAGAATGATAGCTAAATCACCTGAAAGCACTCATGAAGAGATGATTGAGTGTGCGTAGTGGTGGTATTACGCTGTAAATGCATTGTTCAATGCATTGTGCATCCAAATAATGTATGGAGCCGCGGTGTGAGCTCATGGTAACGGTAGGAATTCTGATAAAAATAACTTAACTCAATTGCTGGTTTTAAAATTTCCGCTTTTGTTTACTTTTTTGATGATAAATGACCGAGTTCATAACTTGAAATTTTTACAGAATCTTCCTCAAATCGAGGAGAAAATTAAAAAAATGTTCAACAAATTAAATTCAATAATTTTCCGAACTAAAAATGTTGTTATTTCCTACAGGATGGGACGTGACTTCATTCCACGGGTGCATTCTCATCCAAAATTTCAACTTTCACAGAAATTACGAAAAATATGAGAGATAAAATGAAATTTTGGCTGATTTCTGCATCGGAGGGAAGAAAAATCAGCGCAATTTTCATTTAGAAATTCCGAACAATTACTCAGCAAAAATACAATTTGCGAGAAGAGATCTCGTCGGTACTCGTGACGTTGAAACGTAATTTTTTTTCGTCCGGGAAACTCAAAAATATGACAGGAAATTGGCCACTCCGCAAACCGAAATGCGTTGTTCTCAAATGAACATGTTATTCTGCCGTGCTAAGGAAAACACCGTATGAACATTCGAAAGTTGCCAAATTTCCCCAGATTAATCATGTCTTTTAAGGAAAGTTATTGATATTTTACATTGAAAGTTTCAGGTATTTTAGATCAAATTGCGAACAAAATCGACCGAAAAATTTGAAGCAAAATATAATGGAAAAAAAATTCCAGTTAATTCAGTTCTTACTGAGGGGAATCTGGCAACGCCTGAAGGTTCATCCGGCTTTTTTCCTTAGCACGGCAGTATTGCTTATGAGTCCTCTCGCAAACCCCGCCGGCTTGTTCTTCATAAATTCATTTACGTGGCAACATCAGGGTTCGCAAAGTGCAATTTGCTGCTGAAGCTTGGTTGTGCATAGGAACACGGGCGTGTAAGGAAAGGTTCGGGTTTACCGTTTGAAATCTTCCTGATTATGGACTTCGCCGGGGCGATCTATAGAGAAAATGAGACGTGGATCTGGAGCACTGGGTCTACGACACCGCCTACGAGTGTGGCAGAACGTCCCTCACTTCATCGCAGAAGTACATTTAATGCTGAACCCTGTTGTCTATATAACTTGATGAATTCCAGGGCTCATGAGGGAATGGATATACGCCCTTATACCAGCGAAAGGTGCACACGTCCTCAACCGGGGTGACGATCGAATGGTGTTGTGTTTCACGGGCCGCTCCGACTTGTGTTTCATTTCTGTCGGCAGTGCGCTTTATCCACTGCGTCTGCGGCGAGCGGCGAGAAAAAGGAAGAATGACGCTGCATCCTTGCGTAGATGACAGACTAAGTATCGTGCATGGAGGCGAGATGGCGAGATGCTCCCAAAGGAAAATGAAGGATCACGAGAAACTGAACCATCGAGCAAAAACAGAGGGTGCATTTGTTTTAAGATATTATTTTGACTTAAAGCATCGTTTCTTGTTAAAAAAAATTCGGGATTTTCGAGTTAAATCCGTGTGGATTAAACTCAACATCAATTTATTTAGTTAGATAAGCGTCGTTTTGATATGGTTAAGTTTAAGGTTAAATAACAAAACAACGTTTCTTTAATCGGAAAAAATTGTCGACAAGAAACGACGTTCAAGTCAAAATAATATCTCCAGAAAAATGTTTTCAGTGAAAGCCTTAAATATACGATCAGCCTTGGGTCGCACTTTGCCGGCTCTTTCACACGGAGATGCAACATCCATCGATGAGTCCAAACTGCACCATCCGCCAATCAGAAGCGCTAAGTCGGACTTAAGTGCAATCGAGACTCGTCCTAAGTATATGTAAGTATGGCGGAAGGACCGACAAAATTCGGCCCCTAAGCTTCAGTCTGGCGTAAGTTTGATGAGTCCGGTGTTTGGTGAGCGTCGGTATTTTGCGGATCGCAAAATACTGATCAACAACCAGCATTTCGAATTAGCTGACCTCTACTCGTCTTCTCACCTTCTATCGATTTAAATACAAAAATCAGTATAAAACGATGAAATTAGAGAAGTTCAATCGTTGAGTAGATGCCAAACTGACGCCAGACTGAAGCTCAGACGGATCGCGTAGTTAGGGCCGAGGATTTCTATCCAATCACATCGTTGGGCTCACATGATAATTGGCTGAGTCTCCGTGTTCACTTACTTTTTTCCGTTTTCCTGACGATAATTTGAATTTTTATAATTATTGATAATATAAATATGTTTCGTTACCTACGTTACCATTTCCGAGAGTCTCTGATTAAGTTATGACCAGTGACGTAACATGTAGAGATAGCACGCAGTGCAGTGGTCGCGAAAGACAACTTTCAATCGCCTTCAATTTTTTCTTTTTCTTCTTCTTTTTTACCCCGATGCGCTCATCGTCTGACTGACTACTAGACAAGGTAAGAATTTCAGCATTATGATACATGATTTCTCGTTAACATTTCACGTGGAACACTGTATATTTCTATAGCAAAAATTACTGCAGGTAACTCATGACCAAGACATTACCGTTTTTCGACGCATGAATTCATCAAACTTCCCGCTCATGAGTCATCCCAGGCTAGCGCATTGGATTACCATCGATGTGATCGAAGTTCGATCCAGGCGACTAGCGACTAAGTTTTAACGAGGTCTCAGATTTTCAACACGAAGATTTGGTCACCTCAACCCAAAGCTTCGGTCGATATGACACAGGGAAAACTAACCAAAAAATCAACCAACAGCTTGTGTTGCTTCATGTTTTACTTCCAATATTAACACGAGATGTTGGTTACTATATCAGGGTATCTAGTTTTTTTTTCATTTTGGGAAATCCTGATGAAATCCTGATTTTTTACTGCGAAATCCTGATGAAATCCTGATTTTTTGCGGAAAAAAGTTAACGGATGGATGGCGGATAATTAACGGAAAATAAGCGGACGGCCGACTTTTCTCAAATCCGGATTTGACGACAGAATGGACCACTAGACAAGGTACGAATTTCAGCATTCTGATACATGTTTCTCAACCAAAATTTCACGTAGAACACGATACGCACAACGAAAATTACCAAAATCAACTCCTGACGAAGATATTTAATGATTCTTGATGCGTGAATTCAAACCACCCGCTCAAGAAAACTCAATGCTCTACGTGATTCACATCGCGCGCTAAACGTTTATCATGACAGTCTCTGCGATATAAAAATCTGGCAACCTCAGTCTTGACGCTTTGGCTCAGCTATAGCAAATTACCAATAGTTTGAACAACACATGGTGGAAAATGAACATTGCTCGATTGAGAAGCTTGCTGAAACCGTTGTAGTGCGCGATTTGACTCACGCAGAGCTTTGAGTTTCTTGTGAGCGGGCAGTTCAAATTCCTCGTAATCAGTGCGAAATAAAAACGTTAATATCTTCGTTAGAAGTTGATTTCGGTAATTTTCGTAGTGTGAATCGTGTTCTCCGTGAAATTCTGGTTAAGAAACATGTATCAGATTGCTTAAATTCGTACCTTGTCCAGTGGTCCATTTTCCTCAAATCCTGATGAAATCGGGATTAAATCCTGATTGACCTCAAATCCTGATAGAATCGGGAAAATCCTGATGCCAGACATTCTGTATATCTTACTATGTAGTGGCCAATTTCCAGAGTAACAAATATTCTATTTAGCGCGGCAAAAGTTCTCGCCAAAATCATGGATCCGGAAATTCGCGCTTTACCGGGTTGGCAACGCTGAGATGAGTCGTCCGGGCTGAGGCTGAACCGTTATCAGCACGAGCGTTTTTCTTCAGCTGCAAACATTTCACCTCTGACAAGACAAGACTCAAGAGTTACTGCAACTGCAGCTCCGCCCGCCCGTCGCCCATCGTCCGGCTCGTCGTTGGGTGTTGCTCGGGCCCGGGAGCGCGAAGATCGAAAGCTCAAAGCTCGGCCTCACGCAACGGCCTGGCCGCTTACTCAGCAAAAGCTCTGTCTCCGAGAGCCTCTGCCGCTCTCCCCGTATCCGCAGGGATACGCCTCCCGTCGTGGCATGCAACTTTTCATAACCGTTCAGCCCCATTATGGGTTTTAAAGCTCATCTCTTGAGAGATCTACTTGCTAATGAACTTTCATAATAGAAATGCATAATTTGCGCGAGGATCGTGGCGAAAAATCGTGGGCTCGTGTTGGTGAGCGACGTCACGCGTGCCAAGGCCGTGACAGACGGCGCTCAATGCGCCTCCGGGAGACTTTGACGAGGAGTAGAAAAGTGGAGATGGTGAACAGCATAGAAATACTTATTTTAACCCAGTGACACGCGCAAGTTGGATAGAGTGCATACACAGAAAAAAATAGATGGTGCTGACGACAGAATCTTCTGTTCACAGGGCTTCTGCAGTTTTTTGTTCCACTTACAGTATTTTTCTGTTGTGAGAACAGAACTTCGGTCGTGGGAACAGAACACTCTGTCCTCATAACGGAAGCTTGCTGTGACTGTTACAAAAGAAGTGCAGGAGCCCTGTGAACAGAAGTATTTTTTTCAGTGTAAGTTTACTTATCTGCATAGAATTCAGAGTTTATTTTTTTTACTAAAAATAGGAGAGAAAATGTATTTTCTCTCAAGGAGGACAGGCACCCACTCTCAACTTTGCTATTCCTCAACCAATTCCAATCTCCTAAAATGAATGGCCTCTCTCCTAGATCGTTTATATCTTGATCATTCTAGAATAATCGGGATATAATTTAAGTGCGAACATTCAGTGCAGATTGGAAAAAATTGAGAACCATGCAAAGTACGATCTCTTGAAAATGTCCTTGATTTTCTTCTCTGTTGGTAAGCAGAATATTCTTGCAGAAATTTCAAGCTGCATGATTGACTTGCTTCTCCTCAAAAAATTAAAGGAGGAGCGGAGATTTTGAAGCACCGCAATGCAGGTACATGGTGTCATACTTTAGCCATCGAAGTCCATCGGTAGATGATCATCAAAACTTGCTAAAACCCCTCCCATCAAAAACCGACGCCATTTTTCTGCGTCATACGGATCTCCACCTGGCCCAGTATCTATTCTCTCTGGAAAGGCACTCTACCTACCATAAACAAAACACTTACTATACAGGCGCCGTATTCATGAATGACGGAGCCTTTTTGGCTAGGATACTCGTCTACAAAGGAAGCGTTCTGCGCTTCGACCCTGTTCTGTTTCGAGCAACCTTGCTCCTGTTACGCTCAGTGTCTCAGCTAATTTATCAAATTAGGTAATCTCCATACAAAGAGAGAGGGGGAGAGGGAGTACGCCAAAGAAAACAAATTATTCGGCAATTCATTATAAATGATCGGTGCGCCCGGAGAATCGCATCGGGCTTGCATAATTTAAAAAATCGGTTCAGTACGCGCGCGTGCGGTTGCCGAATAAGACCGAACTTATCGACTCGCACTCCGAAGCTCGAGGTTTTTCGGGACCGATCGGCCAACCGCCCGAGGTCCGAAATCCTTTGGCGCTCCTGCGTGGGAATGCCCCCTCTCTCGAACGAGAAACCTATCCGAATAAGTTCGTGAGCCTCCAACTACATAGGAGTAAATTATCTCCAGGTGTCATGCGGGATGCAGGAGGGTGTCTTTTTTTCCGAAGCTGGGCACTTGTGCTGCCGTGCTGAGGAAGAACGCCTTGTGACCATTCGAGAGTTGCCAAACTTCTTTCGATAAAATGTTTATTTTTCAGGAAAGTTGTGCAAATTTTTCCTTAAAATTTTCAGGGACTTCAGGCCGAAACGCAAAAAAAAATCACTTGAAAAATTGAGGGAGCAATATTTACAAGTTAATCAGGAAATTCGTGTTTAACTGAAAGAAATCTGGCAACGCCTGAAGGTTCATACGTCGTTTTCCCCTGGTACGGCAGTGTGCTGCCGCTCATTGCGGTTACGCAAGGCTACACACTGGCAGGAACGGCCTACTGATCCGATGGATTTATGGCCCTCATATATTCACCACTAAACGGTAAACGCATTGCTTTCTTTTTCTTCCGCTGCGCGCGCGCGCGGATTCGCCGCGAACGCGCGCCGGTCGTTGCTTCCTACGCCGCGCTCTGCAAGAACCGCCTGAATCCGATTGAAACCTGAATCAAATACGCGGTTTTTACCGAGCGCGGTGGTCTAGAATCGCGAGTAATGAGCTTTTAGGCAGTTGAGTTCGCTGCGTTTTATGACTGCACTCGATTCAAGTTCATGGTAATTTTTCCGGTCTTTTAAGCTTTAACGACGGGAAACACTTCAATAGGCAGGGTAAAAGTTGCGGAAAAGCTACCTTCGACCATTCTGACGAACTTCTGGAGCATAGAAATGATTGAAGGGTCAAGACCATCTAACAAGCGAAGCCATAAATTGCTATCAGCGGACTGATTATTGAAATTGATGGAGAAAGCTATAAACAAAGAAGACATAGGGAGAATGGAGCGATCCTATTGGTTGAAACGGGTGGCTCTTACAGACAAAGGGAGAAAATGATAGACTAGCTGTCGGGTCTCTCGTAGGTTGCCGTTAGTAAGTCTATTACCTACGTACTTTGTCCATTGCAACCACCCGCTTTCACCAATAGGATCTCTCCATATCTCCTTTGTCTATCAATTTCAATAATCGGCCCGCAAGCTAAAGGAGGAGCTTCCCATCACTGTCAACGTGCGTCGTAGAGAATACGTGGAGATACATCGTCCTGCAAAACGCAAAAAAGTACGTTTTTGGTGGAAAATTGTGGGTAAAAGAGAAGTTAGGGCCCTGAGGGTGGCGATAACGCAACAAAACGAGCTTACTATTACAGTGACAGCTTATCGAGAATAGTAAGAGCTAAGACTTTTTCCAGACAGTTTCTTGAATATTTAATGGTTCGGCATAAATGAGGAATCCTCACACCATCTCCTCGGTAAGTGTGAAGTGTGAGAGAAAGTTGCATCGTAAAAATTCATGGTGTGATATTAATACGTTATTGTGGGGCAAAAAAACAACAACTTCAGGTTGTTATCATACTTGAGATCAAGAACGCACAGTCTATTATTTTTTATTTTTATGTATTTTTACTAAATGGACATTCGCTCCAATGCAGTTGACTACTGTCCGTGACCAGATTTCACGAAGAAATGGATCGAGTTTCGCAGAGAAGAAGCAAGTTTTTCGGTGAAAAAAAGGTCTGCTTGTTGTAGAATTGCTCCTCATTTCTCATAGGACAACTTTTTTGCATCAAAATTTTAATTTAAAACTGAGGAAGCCTTGTTGGGTGATTTATTTATGGCCAAGATGGCCAAAGTTGCTGCTAAAATGATCACTTTGTTCTAAAATTTTGGTAGCTTGGTTTCTCACTCCAGAATGCAAAAAGAGCTAGATTAGTTAAACTTTCAAGCGGTATCAGCCTAACTGCTGCGTAATTTCATCTCATGCTTTATTTCCTTTGACAGAGAACTAAGCTTCTTGACGGCTTTTTACTTTCGGTGAATTTGCGGTATATTTTAAAGGACATTATGCCAACTAAATATCAAGTTACAATATTGCTTATTTTCCTGTTCCAAAAATAAAAATAAGAGATTAAGAAGAATAAAAGAAAAATAAGAGAATTAAAGAACGTCTGATACAGATAGGTTCATTCCGGGTAAATCCGTCGAATTTAGGGAAATTAAGGAATCAACTGGACGTTAATCTGCCAAACGGAACTATGTGCATTAAGACATGAGCACTGACACCCATAAAAATATATGCATAACAGGGCTCACATCATAATCCACATAGTTCCGTTTGGAAGAAATACGTCCACTTGCACCATTGTTATATGTAGTTCCCTCCCTCATTTTCTAATGGTGAAATAAATGTAGAGAAAAAAACCAGCCGCACAAGGATCCTTCTGGAGCTGTACCAAACAACTATCGAGCACACCCCTTCTTCGCAGAAAAACTTCGTTCCTCTCGGTCAAACCCGAGCCAAAAGTCAAAAGCTCTACCGTCCGAGCGGGCCTGATTTTCGAATATCGAACCGATCGAAGCACCTTTCGACCGTAGCCAAATATCAATTGGACGTATATCTATCAAACGGAACTGTGTGCATTACAATGTGAGCCCTGTCATGTACGTATTCTTACGGGGACCAGGGCTCATGTCTTAATACACATAGTTCCGTTTGACAGGAATACGTCCAATTCGTGTTGGGCAAGAACAGAAGAGCGAGATCCCTGGGATGGTATGTTAATGATATATCAGTATAGATTACATGCAGCAGCCGTTTACGCATGATTAATGATCCACCGGGAACGTCTCTTTCGACTAGAGCCGGGGAGTAAGGCGTGGATTTTCGTCAGTCAGACGTAGGTTCCTGGCATAATTCAGCTGTCGTGAGGAGGATTTTGAAATTGAGCTTTGCGGTCGCATCGCCCTGAGAACTTACCAGTGAGATAGATCTGGGAGGGGGCGCCAAGCCGGAGTCGTCAAGTTCATCGTCGTAGAAGTCGGAGTGCTGCATCGTATCCTTCTTCTTCGAGGCTCTGAAAAAGCGAGAAAAGAGATAAAAGATTGATAAATGTCAAATTGATGATGAAACAAAAAAGGAGTATGTTAACAATGCGCAACGATCAAGTACTATTTTATCAAAAATTCAATTGTTTTTATTTCCCATCTGCTGGGCAGTACAAGGTATTTTTTCTTCCAGAAAGTTACAGTACAAAATAATTATAGTAAGCGTGACTTCAATCGAGATGTTCAGTTTGTTGACCAATCAAATCGTCACCCCTCTGACGCATACACTGGAAGAAAAACACATTGGATCTAAGGTCAAGACTCTTGAAAACATCGACAAGAAAAAGGAGTCTTGATTCAATAAGATGTAAGCTTAAGTCAAAAGGAAATCCGCTCAAATTAAGAGGCTTGGTTCTTGATTTAAGCTTGAATCTGATTGAATCAAGAGTATTTTTTCTTTTCGATGTTTTTAAGAGTCTGGACTCTAGATCCAATGTGTTTTTTTCCAGTGTAGCTCAATATCCGAATGAGCCCTCTTTTACTTATGAGTCAATGCTTTCTGAGGCTCATCCTGAATTTGAGGTATACGCCCTTGCGTCAAGGAGCGACGAAATGAGCTTGTTTAAAACAACTAACGAAAAGAGTAATAGCAATTCTAACTCTTCACCTCTGTTGGCCCTTTTTTTGGTGCTGTTAATATAAGAAAAAAAAAAAAACCCAGTCAGGGTTTCCTTTTTTTACATTTATACAAGAACATTTAACGAAATCTCCGCGCAAAATATCAAATACTATTCTCTCAAAAGTAAGTGAATAAGAATGGAAGTCATGAAGCTGCGATACTTATCGACTTTTGTAAGTGTCGGGTTCTACCATTGATATATTACTTCATATATGTACTTTGTCCATACCACCTCCATCTGAGTTTCTTACAATTCGTAACATTAATATCGGAATAATACAAAGATATATCTCTGTTTCGAATCAGGACAGTCTGGCTGATTTTAAAATGAGGACAAGGAGCGCTTTTGTGCCGAAAGTACTCATCCTGTCCCCATGAACACGAATTTAATTGCCTGTCATTCGTCTTACAAGATCAAACACAGATTTCCAATTGAACGCGGCCCAGCCAGAGAGCCTCCGCTATTGCTAAATCCTATCCTGTGGGCAGGCTGAATGCACGTTTGCAAATGCGCGCGAGATTTCACGCCGATACCGGTCATTATTCAGCACATCACAATGCTAAGGAAGAACGCCGTATGAACATTCGAGAGTTGCCAAATTTCATTCGATAAAATGTTTATTTTTGAGGAAAATTATGAATATTCTTAGTTGAAACTTTCAAACGTTTTAGACCAAATTACAAACAAAATTAGCTGAGAAATTGGTAGACATATATTCAAAAATTTTCCTGAAAATTAGTGATTCGCCAGGGTAAATTTGGTAACCCCTGATGGCTCATACGGTGTTTTTCCGTAGCATATCACAATGATCGGTCCGAGTCTGAGAGGTGACTGAGCAACCACTTGCCGCGCCGACTGGAACCGTGGGCCGCTTAATTAAAATCGATCAAAACAAACAGGCAGGCAAATGATAGGTGTTGATTTGAGGAATTATGTGCCCGATTTTATTTACGATGGTGTGGCTGTGTCCTTGGCGCGTGAAGAGGATTGAACCCACGATGACCTTTGATGTATAGACTTGCCCCAAGGAATTTTGCAAAATTACTGGAGGTAGGTCTTCAGATTTGACGCAAGACAATCTTAATATGATAAATTTATGAGATAAAAAACACTAAGAAGTGGCCCGAATTGTTTGTAACAAGGTAAATAAATGGTGCTGGGTCCACACCATTTCGCGGGGAATTGCGATTTTATTTTATTTTTATTTTATTTTCTATTTTATTTTTGGAACTTCTTGGCTTTGATTTCCACGCGAAATGGTGTGGACCCAGCACCATTTCTCCACCTTGTAATGATATATATTTATATACATGATGGTATTTTAGCTCAGTGGGCCTGTATCAGAAAAATTGAACTGTCAGTCTCTAGAACTATCATTAAGAAATGTTGGTACCAAAATTTACCCTTTGAAATCTTAAAATGTAATAGAAATGTGGTTGTTCCTTGTCAGAGATACCCACTGAAAGTTGGGAATTCTGCTCTTATATAACGAGGGCTAAGGAACAATCTAACTGACAATTTTGACAAAAATGAGTTTCAAATATTTTTTTGGGACAGACATACCTCAATAATGAAGTTACGGGCTGGAATCCAACATCTTCCATGACAAACCTCCAAGGGAGCGTATTGTCATTAGAGCCAAGTTGATTTAAAATGAGAATTTTTCATGAAGAATAAAAACTCGCAGTTTCACGTAGTGACGACTTTGGTTTACTTTCTTAACCTTTCGTTTAAGTCCCCGCGCCGTGAACTTTACAGTGAATGGGGGAAAATATTGCCGTGGGAACGAAGGTTAGCATTTTTCATAAAAAATATGATCTTTCAGTTTCACGAGGAATATTTTAGTGATAACAACTTTGGTTACTTTCTCATTCTCGCAATTAAGTCTTCTAGCTGCGCACAATCAATACGGTGATTGGGGAATCATATTTTCATGGGAACCACGGTGTGCATTTTTCATAACAAATAAAATCTTGCAGTTTCTCGTAGAATATTTCGGAGGTGGTGGATTTTGTTTATTCTTTTAATTTTGCGTTTAAGCCAGGCATAACCTTAATTGATTCTGCACCTATCCATGTACATCACCCCACAGAGTAGGACGTTACGCGAGCCATCTCACGTTGTCAAACTTGCTTGGATAAAATCCAAACTTTCTGAACAATTTTTGAATATAATTCTTAAACTTTTAAATTAGAGTTTATTTTCAATTTAACATACGTGAAGCACCTTGAAATATTAAGGGAAAATTTTGATCATTTCTGTGAAATAAATGTATCAGTACCGGGGGAGGTTTGACACTGTACACATTTTTATTGAGGCTGTTAATGCTGAGCGCATGCCATCCATCAACTATTTTCAGTGGAGTACAAAAATTTAGATGGTGTGGAACACCAATCTGGTTGGTCTGCAACATCGACTGATTTATCTAGTTCAAAATCAGTCAAACGATTAGCTTTAAAAAATCACCTTTTTTTGGATTAATGGCTAAAATTCACCCACTGCGACGGCGAAACATGGAACTGAAATCAAAGAATCCTCCTCTAGGATACTCTATTGAGGAAAAGAAGGTATCAGTATCATTTTACGAATCATTTTTATTTCTCATTCTTTCTTTACTTCAACTCTTGCGTGAGGATAATCTATCTATCATCTATGTATTTGATTAAACCCAAGATTGAATGTAGAGGAGTATGATGGTGAGCGCTTGGGAGGTTGGGAGAGAAGACCAAGAGAACAACCATATATTTGCCAATATATACGTCAAAAGTGGTTGATTGGAATAATGGTGAAGGCTTTGAAGCAGAAATTATCTGCGGGTAACCATGAATGGGAGTAACAAAAGATATATCTCTGCTATTGTCCGTCCAGTCTATCTTTTTTATATAAAGTTTCATTCTTCAATTCTGAGATTAATGTTGTTTTCTCGCAGGAGTCATAACGAGGGTTTGTTGGCAGCCTCTCCATTCACGCGAACGAAAATTCACCCATAGAAATTACTGAATTCGCGTTAATGAGACAAGCTACTATTTCGCACACGTGTTTCTCAAGCCATACGTTTCGAATCCAGAGGCCCTCAGAGACATAATCAGATACTTATTTTACTACACTTTGCAATCCTTATTTCGCGATGACTTACAGCTATTTTTTTAAGAATAGATCTTTTTGCCCTTTACAATCAGAGCAGAAGATCATTTTTAGATAAAGAAAATAACAACTTAATTTGGGGAAAGGCTGCAAAATAGGAACAAATTAAAAGAGAAACCTGGAACGTTTTGAAATAGCCCAAATTTCATTTATCAACCGGAAAACAAAGATTAAATAAAAATTAGTCGTCGATTCGCTGTTATTGCGAGTTTTCCTGGTTTCTCTTTTGATTTTTCCTCTTTTGTAGCCTTTTCCCAAATTAAGTTGTTATTTCATGACGTGTTTTTGGCAGATTAAGTTGCTCTTCATTTTAAGATAAAAAATCCTCCCTTCTTATACTTTTGAAAATGCAACCTAATGTATACCGCCGATTACTATGTTTTCAGAGAACGATGTTCCTGTTGGCATAGGGCTGATGTTGACATATTTCTTATGACTTTACAGATCTAACAACGAAAACACGAATCTGTAACATTATGACTAATTCTCTTGGATTCATATGTTATACAGTTGTTTTATTTACTTAAAATGTCAGGTTTCTTATGTTTACGTGATACATTTAAGAATATATCCTAAAATATTAAACGAAGTTTATTCTAGCCTTTAATTACCATATTTTCATGAAAAAACCCCAATATATTACAGACAGGTGGCGATTGAGTGCCTTTCATTGAAAAAAAAAACTGAAAACTGGTTTTACAACAGGAAGGCTCACCATATGATTTTTATTTTCCTGCTACTGTGAGCTTTTACGAAACTTCGCTTAATATTGCACATTTTTTATATTGGAGCAACTTTTGATATGGTCCGATGCAATGTGAGGCCGTTAATCCGAAAATGGCGTGAAAGTTGTGATCCCAACTAAATAATGCAGAGCGGTCAAGGCATCGGAATTCCGTCAATCGAAATTTAGACTGCCCATTTTGGATGCACCGGACCTGTCGGTCCCTTTTTCGCGCGAGAACTAGTCCAATCAAAGACACTGTAGCGCAATCGGGAGCTTCATTGCACTTGCGCAAATTCAGTTTCGTTTAATTGACTCGCGCACGTTCGGTAACTCAGCAAAAAATAAAAAATAAAAAAAATCACCCGGGCCATGGTCCGATGTTGGGCGGGTTTTATGGTCTCCCGGGAGGATTTCGCTGGACAGCAATTAAAATTTACTGCACTGCGCGGCTGATTTTACGGCGCGGCGAATCGCTAAAAAGGTCGTGATACTTATGATTCGCGAGAGATTGGAGATCGCCCCGAGCCAGCCCACTCGAGACGCGTTTCAAAATATACGGTCCAGTTTCCTCTGGTTATTGCCTTTTTCACGACGCTCAAATCAAATGACCCATATTTTTGGTGATGGCCAGTGGTTGTGACAGGGCTTTGTTCAGATTGGGTACTTTGTCCTACATAAGAAATGACCCGCAATTTTTCAGTAATTGGCTGATTTAGTGGCTGCGTCATTCGATATGTCGTCACCTTCCGGCCAAAGTATCACAAGCGCTGGAAAAAAAAGTCGCTTGGATCTAGAGTCCGGATTCTTAGTAACATTGACAAGAAAAATTACTCTTGATTCAACCCGATTTTTCCTGAATTCGAAGAGCCAAGCTTCTTAATGTAGGCGGATTTCCTTTTGATTCAAGCAAAAAGCCCGTTTGAATCAAGAGTATTTTTTCTTGTCAATGTTTTTAAGAGGCTAGACTCTAGATCCAAACGACTTTTTTTTCCATTGAGCGCCATGCAACGTTTCAAAATTTCTGCCACCATTTTTTTTAGAGAAATAGTTGNGCAAAGAAAAAAGGCGGCAAATCAATTTTTATTATTGGACCAATGAGTGTTCTCCAATTTGAGTTTGTAAAATTCGTGGTTTCTAGGTTAGGTTTTTGGCTATGTGATAAATGATATTATGCCGTCTTTGATTTTGTTAAAATGACTCGATATATGTTATTTGATAAACGATTGGAGTTTTGATAAAGTAAGTTGATTTGAATTAAAAATTGTGTCCTTAAAAAATGGATGATGAGGTGATTTGGTTAACATGGGCATTTGTGGTACTTGCGGCGTATTGGGAGTTTGTATGGAAACGACGTGGCAGTAGTCCACACTTTTTACAAGAAACTATTTTGTACAAAGTTCTGTACAAATTGTACACTATTTATACAGTAATATAATACAAAAAAAATATGTACTTTATCACAACTCACATAGCTTCAAAACAAGATAGAAAATGATGGATGCTCAGCCCCGACACATCGATGATCGCGAAATTTGCGCGGCCCGCGCAATTTTCACGTTCAACACTCACCGATGCACTGATGACTTCCATTTTCGCCTCCCATTTGCTACGTGGGCAGACGGCACACAACTACCGTGGCCATCGGGGCGATTATTGAAATGACATCGACTCTATGTCGCCGCTTACGACAAGACATATAGCCCTATCTTAACCGTGTAATATATCGCAATTCGATATTCAAAACCATTACCTACAATTTCAGATATAAAAATGCAAATTTTTTGCAGCCTCGCTAAACGACTTATCAACCATGCATTCCAAAGTTTTTCTTACACGGAAAAAACGAGCTTAGGGTTGGGACCTACATGTTAGTGCTGGGCACTAACGAGGGTTAGGTCAAATGGAGCCAGCAAGTCAGAGGAGTGCTGGGCACTAAACAGCTCGAGGCTGGGTCACTAAGGAAGAAGTAGTGTCAAGCCCTAAAGTGACTTCGGAGCGAGCGTAAAATATGAAACGCCTCCGCCTGGGATCGAACTCGAGTTGCGCCGGTGGAAGACCAGCGCGTTACCACCAGGCTATGGTAGCTCCGACGTCTCATGGGTGAATTTACACCTGTTCAGCGCAACTACGTCTCGCGGCATCTGATTAGCACTACTCATGTTCAGTGTCCAACTGAACTGCCTTCCGGTGTTGAGCTGTACAGCGCTTAGACGCCAGCCCTCAACTACTCCCCACTAAACGGCCAGTAGTGCTCAACACTAGTCTTGTTTTTTCCGTGTATCACAGGGCTGTGAAAATATACAATCTAATAAATACAAAACAACCAAATATCTAAAAAGACAAAATTTCAGTTACAGTCAGTTTCAGTCTTATTGTTGCACAAACTAGTTATTTGACAAAAAAAGAAGATGATCACTCAATTGAAAGAAATTGGCGCCCAATCACAACGACAAGTTAAAAAAAATACTGTGGGAGAAATTTTTTAGGATGCGGACCTCCAAAGAGCCTTCAAAATTAAAAGTATACAACAAGTGATAGTGCCATGCATTCTGCATATCAAGGGCCAATACACATTTATACACCGGCTACGTAAATCTGCTAAGTTACAAAACATGAATCGACAGTTGTCGGATTGTACATCAGTGACAAAATGTGTCTAGGCCCTCATTCTTGACTGCAACTACTGTCGCCAGAGCCGCTCTCCGACGCGAATGCGTTGGAGCTTCCTGCTTGTTTATTTTCCTGCCACTGTGAGCTTTTACGAAACTTCGCTTAATATTGCACATTTTTTATATCGGAGCAACTTTTGATATGGTCCGATGCAATGTGCGGCCGTTAATCCGAAAATGGCGTGAAAGTTGTAATCCCGACTAAATAATGCAGAGCGGTCAAGGCATCGGCATTCCGTCAATCGAAAATTAGACTGCCCATTTTGGATGCACCGGACCTGTCGGTCCCTTTTTCACGCGAGAACCAGTCCAATCAAAAACACTGTAGCGCAATCGGGAGCTTCATTGCACTTGCGCAAATTCAGTTTCGTTTAATTGACTCGCGCACGTTCGGTAACTCAGCGAAAAAATATAAAAAATCGCCCGAGCCATGGTCCGATGTTAGGCGGGTTTTATGGTCTCCCGGGAGGATTTCGCTGGACAGCAATTAAAATTTACTGCACTGCGCGGCTGATTTTACGGCGCGGCGAATCGCTAAAAAGGTCGTGATACTTATGATTCGCGAGTTTTGGAGATCGCCCCGAGCCAGCCCACTCGAGACGCGTTTCAAAATATACGGTCCAGTTTCCTCTGGTTATTGCCTTTTTCACGACGTTCAAAATGACCCATATTTTTTGTGATGGCCAGTGGTTGTGACAGGGCTTTGTTCAGATTACTTTGTCCTACATAAGGAATGACCCGCAATTTTTCAGTAATTGGCTGATTTAGTGGCTGCGTCATTCACCTTCCGGCCAAAGTATCACAAGCGCTGGAAAAAAAAGTCGCTTGGATCTAGAGTCCGGATTCTTAGTAACATTGACAAGAAAAACTACTCTTGATTCAACCCGATTTTTCCTGAATTCGAAGAGCCAAGCTTCTTAATGTAGGCGGATTTCCTTTTGATTCAAGCAAAAAGCCCGTTTGAATCAAGAGTATTTTTTCTTGTCAATGTTTTTAAGAGCTTAGACTCTGGATCCAAACGACCAGTGAGCGCCATGTGACGTTTCAAAATTTCCACCGCCATTTTTCCCTTTCTTTCAGAGAAATTGTTGGTCGAATCTGTTTGAAAATTTCACTGAATTTTATCGGCAGTACAAAGGAAATTCAGCACAATTTTCGGACAGTTTCGTTGAACAATTTCTCTGTGAACAAAGACAATGGCGGCGGAAATTTTTCAACGTCGCATTGCGCCTGTGACACTTTGGCTGGAAGGTGACGATATTGCGATAAAATAATCGAAATTTAAGTGGCTCGTTTAAATTTCGATTAGTTTCGCGCTTCGATTCTGCTATCAATACTATACTTTTTTTAGAAAATTTACCAACCCAAATTTTTTTTATTTATTTTTGATTTTTCTCAGAAATTTCCATAATTTAATTGCTTCGGTCAGGTCCTATTATATGATATAATAAATGTATGATAAAGAAACAAAACGAAAGTTACAATTCCATAAATGAGATAAGTATTCTCACTATACAGCAGTTGATTTTTTAGGTTTTCATCTCCCCAGGACTGGATAATTTGATTTTAAACCAACCGGAAACTCCTTTTCTCACAATATTGTATTAAAACGTCACTCCCCTGGCGTAAGGGCGTATCTCAACTTCCACGTGAGCCGTTTTACACATATAAATCCATGTTCTCTGGGGCTCATGGAGACATCGAAGTACGCTTTTATGCCAGAGGGTCGACAAAAATAGGTACGAGGTTTAAGAATGAAAACATATTACCGGAACTTGATATGAAATCGAAAGAAATTTAAAACGAATTAATTTTCCTTGCGGAGACCAAAAGATCTAAGAGCCCTCATCCTTTTGCTGCATGATATTACCCTTATTACAGAAGCTTATTTACCACCTGTTTCGCCTCTCCTTGGATCCACTCCTCGCAGAGCCACACTGAAGATTCAACCTGTCAAGATGAGTCGAGGAATCCAAGAGTGGTTTGAGATGGAGTTTAAGCTGTCTCCCGCTGAGTTTCGTCAAAGGAAATCAGATTTGATCTTCGGTAGCTCAGAAATCTGATCCAGGGTTAGAGCTCTGACCCACCGCACCGCAAGCGTGACGTCAGAACTTCCGTGCGGTTAACAGTTTGGTGATTCGCACCTCTTTCAATATTGTTCTCAAGCTTGGATCTGTCATCCGGTCGGATTTAAGTAATCGATATTTTTCCGTTGTGATCGCCGATAAAACGGATGTTGACCTCTTTGTATTGACAGTTTTTCGTGAGATAGAATTATCAGATGTAATATAAAATCACTAAAGTAACGCGTAACACACAACGCCTAGGGCGCGAAGCACTTCGGAGGGATGGACCGCGGAGCGTTCAGGGGTCTTAGTACCCTACTTCACTTGGAAAATAAGTGTAACGCAATCTAGCGACGTTGAGACGACAAAGATGGATAATTAAGATGTTTCTAGGTTTCCTCTCCTCTTTTGTTTTCGCACCAACATTGGCCACCATTTTACACGGATTTTTTGAAGCCTCGCGACTCTTTTTCTTTTCTTTTTTTGAGCTACAGATGTTTAATCAAAATTCGGTCGAACACCAATGAGAGGGAAAGTAAAGTTTTCCAGCATTACGTCATTAATACAGAATGGAAAGTCAGGGATTGGGACAGGAACCAAGAACCAAGGTAGGTTAGGAGGATCAGAGGAAGTCGTTAAGAAAAGTTCAATATTTGAACGAATCCTTCGTCTTCAAATGTTTAAGGACCCATCGCCCGAGACGTAAAGCCACGTCCCCTTTTACCTAACAATTTATCGAACTGCAACTTATGCTCTAGGACACTAAAAAAAGTTTTCCGCCAAAATGTCAAAATTCAATTTTTCTACCCGACTCAACGAAAATGGCTCCTCTGAATTTTTTTATTTTCTTTTCTTTTGTCAATTAAGGATCCGTTTCCCATGGATATGGCTACTCGTCGTTGGTGCTCTAAAAAAGGAATGTAATTTCATTCCAAGGTTTGAAGAATGATTGAAAAACGAAATTTTTGGGCAAGAATAAAGTTGTGCGCTATTTCTGAAAAAAAACGTGTTGATTTTTGAATGAAACCAGAAGAAATCACTGAACTCTTCTATTAGAAACGTCTAACATTCTCCTAGTAAAAATATAATTACCGAGTTCTTGGCGTCGTTTCGTGTGGGAAAATGACAATTTTTCCACATGATTGGCGATATTGAGCCTTTGGAAGGTTAAGAAGGATCGAACTTATTTTTGGCAAGAATAAGGTTGTGCGCTATTTGTTAAAAAATTTTGTTGATTTTTTAATGAAATCAGAAAAAATAACTGGACTCTTCCATTAGAAACGTCTAACTTTCTCCTAGTAAAAATATCATCACCGAGTTCACGTTCTTTTGGGTTAGAAAACGAAAAATTTCCTGTGTAATTGGCAGCATTGAGCCTTTAACGGTTAAGAATGATCGAACTTATTTTTGGCAAGAATAAGGTTGTTCTCTATTTGTTAAAAAAATTTTGTTGATTTTTTAATGGAATCAGAAGAAATCACTGAACTCATCAATTAGAAAAGTCTAACATTCTCCTAGTAAAAATATAATTAGCGAGTCCCCGTTCTTTCTTGTAAAAGGAAAATTTTCCCATAAAATTGGCAACATTGAGCCTTTAACGGTCATCGAGAGGCGCGTCGCCGGTTCATTGGGCCGCCGCGCGGCCGGGGCAAGTTTGAAAATTAGGAAGTCGTTTCCCGGCTCCATTTCAAATTAGTGGGTCACATATTTTCGTGCGAGGGGACCCAATAAAGCAGAACTGATTAAAGGATAAAAGACGCGAGAAGCGGCGCGCACCGAGTGAGTGCGTTTTAAGTGGCCGATTCCGGTGATAAATTCGCCCGAATATAAGGCCGCAGAGGCAGAGGTGTTAGTGCTCTTGCTCTTGCGCCTTCGCTTTCGTCCATCCACGTTGCCAGATGGTCGGTGGAAAAGGAAACAATTCCCTGGGAAACAAGGGACTCGGCGGTATGTTGGGATGCAACTATTCGTGTTTACAAGATGGCCAAGTTGGAAATTCTCAAAAATGAAGGCGGACCAACTTCCCTCGTCCCACCACGCAACACACTGTGCTCACAACATACGTCAGGATGTATCTATTCGTGTTCGCAGGATGACCAAATTGCATTCTCATAAAAATGAAGGCGGACCAACTTCTCTCGTCCCACCGTGTGACACACGGTGCTATATTAAGGCGCAAGGCATGGTAGGGCAAAGTTGGTGCTGAAGACGGTCAGCCTATTGGATTGTCATGCTAAAATTGAATCAGTTGTTTTCAAAAGGAAAAAAGTCAATTTTTGAACAGGCCTTGGCTCGCATAAAAAGACATGCTAACTTAGACTCATCGAGGAATGGACCTGTTCCCTTTTCAAAACAACTAATTTATTTAAAATCAAACTTTTCAAAATTCACTTCTCAATTCAAAATTTGCGGAATTAAGATAGTATTTTAAAGCGTATTTTGAAGTACCGCGTCTGTGGATTTTTTTCTTTCGGGTAAAAACGATTTTTCACAAAGATTCCGCGCCGGTTTTTCCCCTGTGAACTAGTTTGTTTGTTCGCTCGTTTTCGTATGATAATTGTGAAGGTTATTTTCGGGATTCGGGATTCGGACATTCAATTTCACGCACTGATCTTTTTAATCGTGTCATTCATTACCGAGCGTCAGTTTTTCACTTACGCCTTTTTCTTTCTGAAACAAATCCCTTAAAAAGATTGAAATCATTCGTCATACAACTTAATGAAACAAAACATTGATAAAACAAAATGAAACATTGAAACATTTCAAATACAATTACATTTCATATAAAAAAACACCGGAATTGCAGTTAGCTATCTTTATTTTAACAATTTCAAGACGAAAAACTCGGCGTTTTCCGTTAAATTTGGCAACTATGATGCGCATCTCAGTCACAATTAAAGCTCGAGTTCTACTGCTTCAGCTTGATCTTCACCATTAAGCTCCCTGATCATTACCCACGTCCTCTGTTGCCGACTTCATCCAAAATTATCGAATTTTGTGTTATGCTTCAGCTGCTTACATGCATAATTTGGCAAAATTTCGGTAATCAATGTTGCCTTGTTTTATAATAATTCTGAATTATCGGGGACGGGCATCGATACAAAAAGCTAGTCCACCAATGCATTCGGCGGTGCTGCTTTTGACACAGTTTTCGAATCAGTTGTTTGAAAAACCGTTGAAATTTACGACTTTGAAAGTTGCAGTACTTATTAATGGCAAATTCAGCGAGAGCGTGGGTGAAGCTAGATCAAAAGATGAAAGTAATTGATTGTAGGCATTCCTTTGAAAATTTCTTTTCTCTTCAAGCATCGGGAAAAGTCTGGACAATACGATAAAATGTTCAGAAATACAAGAATCATTGTAAGGAACGGCCATCTCTTGTCGAAAAAAATATATACGATGGGTCAGTTGCGCTGGTCACAGAGCCGTGTTTTGATGCTTGATTGTTGTGGATTAGCTAAAAATAAGAAGATCCGACCAAACAGCAATTTTCTAAGTTATAACCCAGTTACTGCCCTTTGAAAAGTCGGGTTTTTGAGGTCTCCCACCGCTCTAGGGACACACTTGGTTTCTTCCACCTTGCTTTTTTTCGATTTTCGCGTTGAATAACCGGTGCAAATGTGCGTCACACCGACTGATGAAAGCAACGTGGAAGAAACCAAGGGTGTCACTACCGAGGTGGATGACGTCAAAAACCCGACTTTTCAAAGGGCGATATCTCGTCCAATATATTGAACGGAGAAAGTTGCTGTTAGGACAGATCTTATGATTTTCGGCTAATTTACACGAATGAATCATCAAAGCACGATTCTGTGACCAATGCAACTAACCTATTCAGACCTTCATACTTTTTTAATTAAATCAGAACACCGCTAATGTCCATTTTTCCAGTCCTCAGTTAGTTGAGTTGATAATAATTTTCGAAGTTGGATGCAACCAGAAAATGGCATTGATACTTGTCTCCGGGTTACCTTAATCCCAAAACGATTCCTTTCATCACTTTTAGGGTTGTGTCAACTTTTTAAAAGTATCATCAACTCAAAAAAACTGAAGACTGTAAAAATGGACATTAGCGGTTTTCTCACGTCCCGATTCAATTGATGTGTATTTTTTTCGGAATTTACAAAAAATATACGAGCTCTACGTTGCTTTTACCCCCTGGATTGAAATAATTTTAATATTATTTCCCCGCAGTATGTTGAGTTCGTTAATATTGGCAGCGCCGACTATGGCTCAAATATACTAGCCGGCCGCTCGCTCCTGCTACTGGTCACGAAATTGCCATCTCCCGTTTCTCTCTTTGCTCATCTCCCGTACTTTTTCTTCCATTTTTTATCGCTATGAGTTTTATTACAAGCATGGTTGGAAAGCCCTCCGAGAGCTCTTGTTCAAGATCTGCGTTTTATGAGCACGTTAGATATGCACGTTTCGGACGCGCGCACCTTAGAATTAAGATATTTTTTCTTTTTATTCGGACCGACTTGCTGTATTTTAAATGGGATAGGCGGAATCAAATTGATTTGCTTTAGGCCGGCGAGGCGTTAAGTTAATGTGCGAAGAAGCATAACCCTAAAATTTATGGCTCCGTCCCGCAAGAGTCAATGGATATTTTATGTACGGAGATAAAAACGACGAGTCAAGATCAGGAACTGACGGGAGCCTGAAGTCTAATGAAGAACGCCGTATGAGCCTTCAGACGTTGCCAAATTTCCTTTGACAAATCATGAATATCCAGGAAAATTTGTGAATATTTTTCTTCCAATTTTTCAGAGAATTTTGTTCGAAAATCGATCTGAAGTTTCTGAAAATTTGGGTGAATAATATTCATAACTTTTCTCGAAAATGAACATTTTATCGGAGGACGTTTGGCAACTCTCGAATGTTCATACGGCGTTTTTCCTTGGCAAGGCTGAAGTGGAATCATACTAACCGTTGCGTGGCTCTTACATAGATCAACTTAATGAAATACTTTCGAACGGAAAATGGGTGGGTCCGAAACAAAATGTCGATATGAAAATTGGACCATATAAATGAGGCTTTATGATGCTTGCTCCTTTGGTTTTATTTTTATTGGTTCATTTTTTCTGAACGAAATGTTAGAGAGCCCTCGTTAGACGATCAAAATACGAAAAATTCCCATAAAAATTGAACCCATTGATAATCGGACGTGTTAATGCTAAAAGGAGGTACGTGAAAATGAATTAAATCAAAAGGGATTACGTAAATAGGATTTTTGTGTTTCATAGTTTGATTTGATTTAATGCATTGGTAGATCCTTCCTTTTTACATAAAACTGGTGTCCTTTGATGAGCGTATTGATCAGCTTTGTTTTTATGGGACGTCTTAGTTACGCGTGTCACAAGATCGTTTTTTGATGGTAAATCTAACATAAAAGTCGAAATCCTGCGCAGAGTTTAACGAAAATATTGTCATTAGAAGGACAAGCGACGCCGCAGTAATAAAATCATCACCATTGCCTCCATCAATCGGTGATGAGTGCAGCATTGCTACAAAGAAGAAAAGGAAACGTGGTCTTCCAAATGTTTGTATAAATGAAATCCTCCTATCATTTCTTACAACTTTAAAAGTTGACCATCAAAACCAGATTCAGTGTAATATGGGTTACATTTTTCAATAAGAAACCATTATTTCTGGCCCATTTTAGAAACAACATACATGCTATTGGTTTCCCTATGCGGATACGTGCTTTTATGGAAGAGTCAGACACAGTATTTCCTTATTGCAAACTGTAATCCATCTGAGCTGCGATCCACCGACTCTTATATTTTATGATGACAGTGAAAGAGAACATTTTTGGTTGCATTCTAATATTTCTACAGACAAAAACCAAAATGCAAATTACCTGGGCCCTTTGTTGAATAACCTTCCTGGACTTTGACTTCCATGGCTGGCCGATCCCATTCTAAACCATCCCTGCAAAATAAAAAAAGAAAAATTGTAAATACTGTTAGAACTTTACTTGATAGACACTTCAAAGAAAAAAGAACCTAGAAAAGAGGAAAGAACACATTACCATCGGATATTGTAAGTATGGTAATCACTTGCAAACAGAGTTAACTAGAGACGTTATTCGTATTATTGCCATTTCACAAATCTTAATTGAAAACCTTTTTTTTTTTGCTCATAGTTTTCCTCGTGAAATTTTGAAGAGCTTTCAAAAACATATTGCATATTGCTTTAAGTATTTATACCTATTCCAGAAGACCATTTACCATCAATATCTTGCTCTGACAACCATCAAATTTTAAAAAAGAGAAAAAACCAAGTACGTCGGAAAAAATGTATCAATTATATGGATTGCATTTTGCAAAAAGGAACAAGAAGCATTCCAAGGTCGCTAAGATTGTGCAACTTTTTTTATTTTGCAAATATAAACTGATCATGTGAACAAGTTTATATATACGCCCTATGAATTATAAATTCAAGACAACAATTACCTTTGTAAACCTAATTTTTTACATAATTTCGGTAAATGTATTGCGCAGAATGTAAGTTGCACAATCGTAGCAACACTGAAATGCTCTTGGTTCCTTTTTGCAAAATGAAATCCATATATGAGCCTTATATGTAACAATGGCGGGTGTAAAAACCTACCTTTTCGAAACATGCTTAAAAAACTGTTTTGGTCACACAAGACTTTAATATGTTTGCCTCTGGCATACTGTACAGATCTCGAAGATCACATCTCAAGTATTTTCTCAAAATTTTCTCGATGCCAAAACAGTTTTTTTAACGTGTTTCGAAAAGGTAATTTTTCACATCCGCCATTGCTACATGTAAGTCCTGATATGGCACGTCAAATTTGCGAAGTTAAAAGGAGACATGTGTATGCAGGATTTTTGCAGGCCGAACTGCTCCATAATTGCCCGTGCAGAGGCTTCATTGAGGTCTCCCTGAATGAGGCTTGGGGTCAAATGTCGTGCCGGAATAGGGAGTTGGGCTTCTTGGTCGGAAGCCAAGGAGCGGCTGGTGCCCGGACGGTCAGAGTCAGAGCACTTTCCAGGACGGATCGCACGGGCGGACGAGAAGTGCGTGCGAACGCCCCACACGCCAGACATGACGAGGAGCGCCTGTTGCCGATTCTGCCAAAGCGCCCCACACTTCCCGAGTGGTAAAGGACCAATGATACGGAAGGAAAAGCAGCACAGTACATATATTTTTACTTCACCGAAAAAAAGAGTGAAGTTGATTTACCATTCTGGATGTGAAAAAACTGTGCGAGAACTTATAAAATGCTGAATTACCCGCCACAGCAGTTAGTTTTACATCTCGACATTGCTAAAGTAACTGCTGTAGTGGATAATTCAGAATTTTTTAAGTTCTCGCACACTTTTTTTTACTTTCAGAATGTTAAATAAACTTAAGTTTTTTTTCGGTGTTATTAAGGAAAAACCAGTGTCTATGAAAAACTCCTATCTCCATAATCTGTGTAAGAAATGTACGTTTCTTTTCAGATTCTCTCTTCAAAGACGAAACTATGGCACAGGAGAAAATTTCGTAAGAGGAGCCGTTCCATCCAACCCTTGCGCACTAGGATGCATTACAATATTCAACATGGCTGATCCTTCCGCACGCGAATCGTGAGGAAACACCATGGTCTTTACTGACGCAAAGGGATTCGTTAATATAAACACGCCGGTTATTAAAAATCCTAATCGTTAAGTGTACTTTGGCAGGTTGGCGTCGGCCTTGATGAATATTGCGTAGCATCTTATTGTCAAATTAAGGAGTTGGATGGAAAATGTTTTCTTACGATGTATTCATCTGTGCCATTTTATCGTTTTTGAAGCGGGCAGCTTAAAAAATGTGTATTTCTCACGCAGATTGTGAATTTAGGAGTGCATGCAGACTTTTCCGATGCACTCATCGTGATTTTTGAGTCCCTTCCTGACAGACATGTCTCTTCGCGTTGCTCTAGCTGAAGTTTGCAACAGGCCCATGATTGCAATTTGACGAAGTAGTACATAAAATAAAGCCGCTTCTACAACGCACTCTGGCGTTTTGCGACACCCAAACGCCGCATATGCCTATCCTCGTAGAGGTTATCGGGCAACTGACACCGCAACATCTCCTTGTCAAGTTGACATGGCAGGGCATTGACAATGTCAACGCCATGCCGCCATCTCTTCACAGGACGTCCCCTTCACCTCCTCCAGCCCAGCTTACCATAAACTTTAATCTCTATATAACCACATTTACCTTTTAACTCTCGAAATTTCGACGAGGAAACATTTATGGTGGACCTCATTTCCTCGTGAGATACATTTTCCAATAGAAGACGCCGCTGGCATCGGCGCGCTGCCCGGAATCCGCGCGCCTGCATCGAATTTGCATAGCCGCGGCCGTGGGGAGCTGGCGACGGAGCGACGGCTATAATTGCGCGTAATTGCCCCGCGACATGCGTGGCGCGCGCCGTAACGCAACGCAACGCAAGGCGGTGCGGTGCATCGCGGGCGAAGATGCACGGGCGTTGCGTGGCACCGGCCGCGACTCGTCCGTGCGAAAATGTGGGAACAAGTGAACAACCGAGTCGGGCAACAAGTAGGCTGTAAAGCAAACCCAGCCTCGCTGCTTTCCAAAGCTTCGTCGCGTGACCTTCCCGCGGCTGTGGACACACGGGATTCTTACGTTTAGCCGAGCACTTTTATGGAGAAAATTTACGACGCCCCGGCAGACATCGGCTGGCGAAATTTCGCCGTAATAGGCGGTTTGAGGACCTCAAATGAAACGCAGAATTGAATCGTTTCGCGTGGTGTTGATAGTCTTATTTGGATCCGGTTACGCCGGACGCAACGAGCCCACGCTCGATGCTGATTATTGAAACGGTGTTTTTGCCGATCTGACACGAGATAAGACTCAGCTGCGGGCCGATTATTGAAATTAATCGACAAAGCTATAGACAAAGGAGACAAAAGAGATATGGAGAGATCTTATGGGTGAAAGCAGGTGGTTGCAATGGACAAAGGAGGTAGGTAATAGACTAACTAACGGCAACTCACGAGAAACCCGACAGTTAGTCTATCATTTTCTCCCTTTGTCGATAGGAACCACCCGTTTCAACCAATAGGATCGCTTCATACTTTCTATGTCTTCTTTGTCTATAGCTTTGTCCATCAACTTCAATAATCAGTCTGCTGTACAGGGAAAACTTTTTTAGTGAAGAAGGTTTGATCGTAGAAATGTGGCTCGAAGAATTCCACGTTTACTATCATTAGTTGGACGTATTTCTGTTAAACGCAACTAAGCACCAAATTGAGTTCCTTTTGAGGATTTTAGAATCCCGGATAGCGCGTTTCTATCAAACGGAACTAAGCGCCATGGAAAAGCATTGCGAATAAAGGACGGAACGAGCATCGCGTTCCGCAAAACCCGCCAATCCAAACCCCCCTTTCCTCTCCTTCCGCAATGACGCTTAGTTCCGTTTGATAGAAATACGTCTAATTAGATTATCAATTTCAGATTTTTCAGCTTGTCTGGTATGGTCATGTTATAACAGAACGACGGAAGAAAGTCTGCCTTAAAGTTGTAACAATCACTAGAGAAGGGGCCTTATAGTCTATGGAGGCATGCTTTTCAGGAGAGCGATTGTTGAAGTCGGGTCGAAGAATCGAATTTGAGATTTCAATGGAAAACTTTGCGTTCGAAGGGTAAAGTTTTCAACGGTTGTCTTGTTGAAGGCCACAATTAGTCTTTTATCGACACAAGTCAAGGTATATTAGAATGGTGTTTATTATGAAACTAGCGCTTCCTACTCAACTTCAATGGATTGAATTTTGAGTTTTTTCTCATTTTTATAAGAAATACGAAAATATTTTCATGCAGCTTTTCTTGAATACCGTTCCCAACAAAAAGTCACAACCACACACGCAGAGGCCATTTCCCAAAATACATCACGATTGAAGCCTATAAAAAGTGAAGCTGCGGGGAGAGATGCTGTTAATGAATGTTAATGTGCTCATGAGCTACCACAATAAACCTACTCCTACCTACCGGAAGTCAGAGTTGTGAGACTGCTTCTTCCTACACAATAATCCGTTGGGCTAGTTTCCTACGCTCCTTGACCAAGTGCTCCAGGCCACGAAGTATTATGAGCCTCAGAACATTCGAAGACACCGAGGGAAACGTAAAATTAAATATTTTAAGGAATGCCTTGAGCAGAATGAACATCCATCTTCCTTTTCTCATCTTAGTGATTGGAGCTTTCTCTAGAAGCGTTATAAGTGATTTAGTTCGTAAATTCCTTTTTACAATTGGTTCTTTAAATGCCATGCAATCTTTGCTCCATATAGGTAATGGGCTTCGTCTGTCTATCGCTCTGAGGAGGAATACCATTTGACCATTTGCAGGGTGCCAAATTTATACAGGTGCCATATATAAAGTACAAATTCATAAGATTTGTGAACCTTTTTCTCTGAATTATCTGAATATAAAACTATTCAAAGTTTTGGTGACCCTCAAATAATTACGTAGAAATGCTAGAAAATTCCAGTTTCAAAAACACCTTTCTTGAAATGCACGACGAAATTCAGCAATATTTCCCCCGGAATTTTTCTTTCAGATGTCTCATGGATTTCCATGCATGAGTTTTCCACCAAAAACTTTTCGGTTCATTTAATCTCTAAACTCTGACTTTTGAGTAAATCCGCGATTCTTCGTAAAATTTCATAAAATAAATGGACAAAGATTACATTTTTGGCACAGAAAGTTCACAGAACACAATTAATGGCTGACATTTATGAAATGTCCCAGAGATTATTGCCATTGTAACACTTTGCTAATTGAAAATGTATAATTTTTCATTTTAAAAATGTTAAAACTTCATATTCTATTCAAAATGATTTGATCTGTTTTAAAGAGCTGCTAGCTACATGGATACATTTTCAAAATCCATCGTAAGATTTGTGAGTTTATTTTCAGTGACGTTCAACTGTCCGTTTCACGTCACTTACGCGTTACGTAAAGCACTGAATGAAGCGAAGCCCCAGCGTGTCTGTATTTTTTATTGTTTACTTTCCAGTGATAAAATAGGTCACAGAGTGGTTTTACTGGTACAAAATCGATTTTTTCTACCTCACGTTGAAAATGGATCGGGGTCCGGGGATAAGTACACAAACAGCGATAAGGAAGATGTGATTCACGTTTGCGGAGGAATATTCCCTGTTGCGTTGCTTCATCGATAGGAATGCCGGAACACTCCTTCCGGCGTTCTTTCCGGCCAAGGGATCTCAAGATCTCAATCCAGCATTTTATCGAAGCAAAGACTCAAGATCACAATAATGGGGTTTAAGTGTGAGCGTGCCTCCTGTTCAGGAACAAAAAGAGACCCTCAGATGATGTCCTCACGAATGGTGGGAATTTATTTTCAGTGGATTCATCTTACCTCCTATGTGCGCTACGTATCAGGATTAAAACATGCTTTCGTTTAAAGGACTCTACACCGAAACCAAGGAATTTATTTTGATTCCGGCACATAATTTCATTGACCCAAAATTTTCAACAGTGCATATGTTACGGACAAAAGCCGAGAGCTGTGCACGTGGCGATCTGCCTGGAAAAATCGCGTTAAGCCCGGGCAGATTGCGATGTGCCCTCGGGATTTTTCGATCGATCCCGAAATGAACTTAGAATCCGGGATGTGCCCGGGCAGATTGCGATGTAACCGAATGATGTGGGCAAACTTTGAAACGACGACAATTTTTCCGATCTCCTTGGGCACATCGCGATTCGGACAGATTTTTTCGGGCAAATCTTATTAAACAGAGTTCTTATTATACAGAAAGATCGTATTATACAAGTTATTGCTATTATGCGCACCAATTCATATCGGTGACGGCCCAAAATCTCGTGGACACATGCGAAACCTCATCGGCAGCATGGAACGGAACATTGCGAGTGCAAGCCTGGCGCCATCGCGCCTTCAATTTTGGAGATGCAACACGGACATCCATCAAGTACGAATAGTTGTATCTCTGCGCCGTCGTTAGAGTGTGTCCTTTCCCATGCTCTACACCATAAGATGGTGGTTCCGTTTGTCTTCTTTGTAGTGGTGCTCTAAGAGCTACGTGAGCAAAACCACGGAAGATAGGATCGACTTAAACAGCCTCTTTTTTTCAAATATTCCCCCGAATTTGAGCGAAACCTCATCGGCAGCGTAGAACGGAGCATTGCGAGTGCAAGCCTGGCGCCATCGCGCCTTCAATTTTGGAGATGCAACACGGACATCCATCAAGTACGAATAGTTGTATCTCTGCGCCGTCGTTAGAGTGCGTCCTTTCCCATGCTCTATACCATAAGATGGTGGTTCCGTTTGTCTTCTTTGCATTGGTGCTCTAAGAGCTGACCGAGCTAAACGTGATTTGCCCGGGCAGATCGCGATGTACCCAGCTTTCGGCTTCTGCCCGTAACAATAGCATAATGGACCAGTAGACAAGGTACGAATTTACGCATTCTGATACATGTTTCCCAGTCAAAATTTCACGTAGAGCACGATTCGCACATCGAAAATTACTTAATCCAACTCCTAACGAAGATATTCACGTTTTTATTTCACATTGGTTACGAGGAATTGGAACTACCCGCTCACAAGAAACTCAAAGCTCTACGTGAGTCAAATTGCGCACTACAACGGTTTCAGCAAGCTTCTCAATCGAGCAATGTACATTTTCCACCATGTGTTGTTCAAACTGTAAGCAATTTGCTATAGCTGAGCCAAAGCGTCAAGATTGAGATTGCCAGATTTGTAGATCGTTGAGGCTGTCATGATAACGTTTAGCGCGCGATGTGAATCACGTAGATCATTGAGTTTTCATGAGCGGGTGATTTGAATTCACGCATCAAGAATCATTTAATATCTTAGTAAGGAGTTAATTTCAATGGTTTTCGTTATGTGCATCGTGTTGTACGTGAAATTTTGGTTAAGAAGCATGTATCAGAATGCTGAAATCCGTACCTTATCTAGTGGTCCATTGCGGGTTCAATTATTGCTACGGATAAAGTATTGAAAAGGATGTAAAAAAATCGAAAAAATTCGCGAAACTTATTTATATTTTAATTGCAGTTACTGTTTAAGTCGATCCAGGGTTAAAGGTGAATTCCCCAAAAGTGCGTCTGAAATTGTTCATTCTCGCTGCTGAACCGACTGAAAACCTACAGATTCCTCGGGGCGCGAATAGAAATAGCCTAGGCCACAGGGCACAGGGCAGTGCTTCAGCAGACCGTGAAGGGAAACCGAGTTTTAATGAAGGTAACTTCCGGTTAAGCCGGCCGCACCGGCACCGCGGCCAAGACCGTCTTTCTGGACCCCGCACTGTCCGGAGTCCACCTCCACAGGGCACCGGCTTCGTTCCGTCCGTTACAAGTGTTCAGAGTCAACCTGCACTCTCCTGCACTTGTAAAACAACGCCTATGAATTCTCAGATGTTGCCAAATTAATTTCGATAAAGTACGAGTTTTCCTAAAAACTTCCGAATTTTTCTCTCCGACATTTTTTGAGAGCGTTGGGCGCAATTTTAGGAAGGACATCCGAGAAAATCAACAGGAAATATGTATAGCTTTTCTTGAAAATAAACTAAATTTTGGAGGAAGTTCGGCAACTCCCGAGAGTTGATACGTCGTTTTTTCTTGGTACGACAGCGCTGCGCCCTGCCTCTCGCGTGCGGCCATTTTTCATCGCTCGTTTTTCCGCAATCTGTCATGCGACCGAGGTTGATGAGTTTCTCACCCGAAGACAAATTATCCTGGGGCTCTGAGCTTGTCGCCATGGATTAAGAATTTCCGAGTTCACCTCCTACTAATGCATCTAATCATTACGTGAGCGAAGAGAAATTGAAGGAGATCCGAAAATTCACCGATTCATGGAAGGTGAGCTTTTTATTTTAATAAACACAAAATGTTAATTGTATGAAATATAATCATCGCAATGCCAGTTTTTTATTGTCTTCAAATAATGCAAAAAAAGTATGCGATTGGAAACGGCACAGTTCGTATACCTGGCCGTTTGAAGTGCAGCTACTTTCAAAAAAATTTCGGATCTTGCAGCTTTATCAAGGATGTGGCGTTTTCTACCTTCATTTACATATAAGATGTTGTAGAATCTGAAGTACATCTGAAGTAAATCATCTTCCAAATATTTACATCTGAAAATGAAGATCTTTGGATCACGTCATACTTCGATTGGTAAAAAGATCAGACCACGTAACTCCATTTGCCATGTTACAATTTTCTTTCATATTTTACCTTTCTAGAGGATGCCTGACCATCGTTTTTTCACAATCTTCCTTTTCAGTTCTTTCAATCTTCTTCAATTCAGCAAACGGAACCATTTGCACAATGTATGAGCCGTGGGCATGAGACAAGAGCCTTGTGGACAGGGCTCATGAGTTAAAGACCGCCCCGATCGTCGTTTCTCTCGTCGTTGCCGCTGACATCACTGGCGCTTTATATTTCCCATTCATTCATAACAGCACCAACGAGCACACCCCAACTTTTCCTCTGCGCAAAGTTCTGTTTGATAGAAATACGTCCAATCTAGGTGATACCATTCTAGAACACACCTCTAACGTCATTGTTCCAATATGCCTTAAAAATTCAATATGAACTTGGTATATTTTCTCTCTTTGAATCCGCTCGGCATTTCGATTCGAAGACGATGCATGTTTGGGCGATAAGTGTTTATGACCCACTATCAGGAATTTCAGACGTACCGCGATGCTCTGTAGTGTGGACACCTCGCCTTAACCGGCAAAGGGAATGCAACACCGTTGTGACAACACTATTTTCCTTAACGCTCGAACTGACGAAATGACCTGCGTCGAATGGCGTCTAGCGCCGGCGTCTTTATTGGTGCACTTATCAGACTCCAGATATGACGTGATGCGGTGCGAGCACGATTACTCCTTCTTTCGAACGAGGCCCCTTTCTGCCTCAAGGATAGATTATCGCGATATTTCTCCATTAGAAGCTATGGTAAAGAATCCATTATTCGGGTGTTTTTGCAAACTCTGGATCCAATGTGTTTTTTTTTCTAATGTACTGCGTTTTTCCTTGGCACGGCAGCACAGTCTTGCCTTGCCCAATCTGCAAACACGAAATTTCAATGATCGGTCCGTTGAGTCGATACTTTATTTCCACCGTATGCAAATCGTCCATTCATTCGGAGCAGACTCCCCAGACTCGGAATTTTTCAAGCGTGTAGATTTGGAATCGCAATCCGACAACGGAACTGATGTAATCCGAATGGCCGGGTATTTTTAATGTTGACACCTGTACAAAGCGAGTTGATTACTTCGCTGGGCAATAACGGAGTGACGACGTGCGCGCGTATTCCGCCGGGTTACGGAAAAACAACCGAAGTGCGGTCTGGGATGGGCCTCGGGACACATACGAGCATGCGGTAGCCGTGGCTCACCGCAGAGATGCACTTACGGTTCTCTTCCGTAACGCGGCGGTATTGTTCATTGCGTCTCCGTAGAGCGGCGCGGGAACCGAGAGCGCCGGGCCCGGCAGGAACACGCATCGTTTTGTCAAGACAAAATCGAATTTCGGCCCTAATTGCGCTCGCTTCCGTCTGGATTTTTTCCACGGATTTAATTACGGGCGCCCGGCTCCTAGCGTAATGACCGTAAGTGGAGCGAGCCGCGGACTTGAAAAAGGTGAGCACCGAGCTAACTGATTCAGCGATGCAATACATTACGTTGAAGAGGAAAAAAAATAAAAATAAAAAAAATAAAATATGAAAAAACAATTATAGACATTTATTTTAAAAAAGGGTAAAAATGGTGAAATAAAATAAATTTCATATGAAATTCAATAATAATATATGCTGGTATTATACTTTAAATTTTTGGAAAAAAGTATTCATTTCTTCTACAGAGGTTCATTTCAGCTGTTTCTTTTCCGAGCGTCCTCTCTGATAACCCTAAAATTTAACTTCAAGTATGCGAACGCAAAAAATTACATTCAATTGATTGAATCCATCGGTTATTTAAAGTTCAATTGACTCCATTTTTCAATGAAGAACTTCAATTTCTGGCTCACCCTTTATCTGAATATGTATGGCATATATTGCTTATATGATTGCTAAACTGAGCTGAAAACAGTGATTCCTCATTGCAAAATGTATGCAGTTCAATTGGATTGCATTTTCCAAAATGGAACCAAGAGTATACTCCGATGTCGCTAAGATTGTGCAACTTTTCTTACCTTGCAATTATAATCTGATCACCTGAACAAGTTCTGCCTTCAATAAACTGTGAATTGAAGAAGAAAGTTCCCTTTGAAAATTAAATTTTTTCATGATTTCAGTAAGCTTATAGGGAAGAATGGGCCTGTTGCATGCAAGAGATACAGCCGCGCGAATAAACTTTTTAAAGGTTAAATGACACGAAAATTACGATGGTCACATTAAAAAAGTCTGAAATACACTCCTTACTGCGCAATTTGCGTTGTTAGGAACGTGCTTCTTCAAATTTCCCGCGTCTGGGGGCAGTTTTCTAATCACCGGAAACAAGCAAACGGCGGGCTCGGTGATTTCCGGAAGATGCCGAGTCGTTGTTGTTGTTGTTGTGATTTTTTCCTTCAGTTTGTTTACAAACCCAACGTGATCTCTTATAGTTGTCCATATACGCTTTATGCGCTAACCAAATCGATCAACTTTTAAACATCCAACGCAATCCTCCTACATTTCATTTCACGATATCACGAGCTCCGATTTTTAGGTTATGTTGTTAGTTTTAGTTGACCGGAAATAGCCGCGAGTTGCCGTTAATTGTTTCCGTTAGAAAACTGCCCCCAGACGCGGGAAATTTGAAAAAGCGCGTTCCTAACAACGCAAATTGCGCAGTAAGGAGTGTATTTCAGACTTGTTTAATGTGACCATCGTAATTTTCGTGTCATTTAACCTCTGAAAAGTCTATTCGCACGTCTGTATCTCTTGCATGCAACAGGCCCATTTAAGGTGCACAATTCTAGCAACATTGAAATGATCTTGGTTCATTTTTGCAATATGCAATCCAGTTGAAGGTTTGCAATCGAAATTTTGCGGGTACAAACAGCCAAAACGTGTCTCTAGGCTTAAAGGGGTCCATTTTGTGCCAAACATTTAAGGTGCGATAGTGTTTAAACAAAATAAGTCCGATACTCCGATGTTTGTTTACTGTTTACTCTCGCCATAGATTCATTCCCAGCCCGCTTCCGTTTTGATTTTTTCCTCGGATTAAATTACAGGCACCTGCCTTCTTGCGCACAGCGACCGTAAACGGAGCAAAGCGGTGACTGAAAAGGTGCGCACAACGTTGATCTGGTTTAGCGCCGTATCTGCGCTCGCCTTACGCAATCCGATGGGGATTTAAGGCCGATCGAAGAGAAAATCCCCCGCCAAAATGACCAAAAATGGGGATCGTGTTACATTACATTGGCGGGATCTTACACCTCCTTGATATTGCCTTTGCGACGTTCGAAAGTGATCTGTGCTTGCCACGTGAGTGCCGTAACAGACGGATCACAAGATGCCCCTTGGGTGTTGTACTTAAGAGACACAACAAGCTGAACTGCATTTCTAGCGGTGAAAGCAGGAAAATTAAGGGAAGAATACAAGAAGCACTTATGTTGATAGTTTATTTGATTTCCAAAATACATATTATTATTAGACTAATCATTATTGAATATATCTCTATTATAGTAATCATTTCAATACTAGTTTTCATCAATTTAGGCAGGAGGTTCGCCCCCTGGCCACTACGCGGCCCAACCCCCAGGGCGCTGCGCACCCCCAAAGCCCCGCTTCACGGCCGGCGAAATCTCAAACGAAAAAACCACCGTATTATTAAGAATGAAAAGAAACAAAGAAACCTCATTGATCTCGCTTACGGACGGACACTTATGGATGGCTCCTGATTTTTCAATAGAGACCATGCGATTTTATCTAAGGAGAGTTTTGACGCGGATCCAAAATACAAAATGTGGAGATTTTACCATCGAACATTGACCAAGAGGCACTTGAGAAAGTGTAGACAGATTCGAGAAATGTAGATTTGTTGAGCCGAGCTAAAGTTCTCCAGAAGCTTTGAAAGTCCGGACCCTGTTTGATAAAGAGTAATTAATTCGAAAACGTGATTTAAGTATAGGATCAAGATTAGAGGTATTCAGGACAACCTGTCATCATAAAAGGAATGACCAATTTTTCATTGAAATCGCTACAAGGATCTCTCAATTGGTAGAGTCTAGGTCTGCACTATACGCTACGCGATTTTATCTATACTGATTGCAACAACGCATGGAGCGTTGATTTTTCTGCAAACACTTGGACCCCACATGCGCAAACTAATTCTGAGCCAGATGTCGATAGATTTTGCATAAAACAAAATGTACATCTGTGTGAAAATAAATTAGATCTCAAGTCAGAATCGATTTTTCTGAACCGTTTTTTCAAGAATTAAACTATTCGTACAAAATGCTGGTTTCATACGTGATCTTAGAGCAATTAAAAAAACACCAAATCATTAATTTTTGCACATTAAACGGAGCTCATAGCGAATATAGAGGATGGAGAAGATAAATAAAATGGGAAAATGGGCACACATTCTAAAAGATATACGTAATCAATCACTTTTTGGTGGTAACGAGTTATTCGATACCACACAAACTTACAATTTTCATTCATCTTTGGCATTGAGACGACACAGCTTTCATTCTGAAAAAGCGACGTCGCAGAAAATAATTTGTTCGGCCCCGGTTACAAAATAACATTGAAATTGAAACCGAGCTATCAGTTACCGCAAAAGTAAAACTTTACCCAAGAAAAAAAAAGTAGAAAGGAACTGAAATCCACTTGGAGCAATGTAAAAGCGACGAGATTTTTGCCTCTGTGGTCTACTTAATTCTGGGTTTTTCTAATGTCCTCTGGTCTTAAAAAGGAATCAGCAATAAACTTTACCGTTCATCCTGTAGTCGCAAGTATTACAAGAACACTACATATACTGTCGTGCTAAGGAAGAACGCCGTATGAGCCTTCGGACGTTGCCAAATTTTTCCTCGGAATGTAATTATTTGATGAAAATTATGAATATTTGTCCAACAAATGTTGAAATTTCACATCAAATTACATACAAAATTCTCCGAAAAATCGGAAGAAAAATATTTTCGAATCCGACCGAAAATTGGTGATTTATAGAAGGAAATTTGGCAGCGCCTCAAGGTTCATACGGCGTTTTTCCTTAGCACGGCAGTATGGTTGTCTTGGTACTTTCCACCCAAGGACTCGCAAAATGTAAGATACAGCCATGACTGTCAAAGTAACATGTAAAAGTTTCGCATAATAGACTACAAATCATCGTGAGAGTTCAAAATTATTAGTTTACTGACCCTATGCTTGGAAACAAAGCTGGCTGCCAATTAATGCGATTCAAAATTGTGAAAATACATAAGATATTAACGTAAATGAGCAACACGCATGCGCATGAATGAGTGGGTGGGAAGACTATTGCAGGACGGAAGATAGGAATTTGCGATGCAAATCAGTGCTCAAAAGAGGAAGAAGGGATGGACTTTGGAGGTTGAGCACGAAGGATGGTCGGAGAACTAGTTTTCTTTGCATTTGCATCGAATACGGCCTGTAATAATGCATTGATGTAACATGTCATACTTATGATGGATACATGGTTGTCAAATCGGGAGTATTTTTCGGCAAACTCCCTGGTAATAGAAAACTTCTTATGCTATAACAGTCACTACTACAATAATAAAATAAAACTACTACTACTAACACTACTAAAATAAAATAGAAGAGAGCCTATACATATGTTATACCTAGACGGCAAAGTGGCCAAAAGTTATACCCGGTACCTTGAAGTTACCCCGATTTGGGGATTTTGCACCATAAATGTCCGTTGCTTAATCAAAAAGGCTGAGCTAAATTCGCAGGATATTTTATAGTTTTTTTTCTGATGTGGGATTTTAGAAACATCAATAATTTTAGAGCATTATACCGCTTTGTGGCGTCATCAGGTGGCACATTTATTTCATCGAATCAGGCTATTCAGGTGTGTCTCCTCCATTAATTTTTCAATTTAAAAACCAATAATATTCTTCTGCTCAGTTTACTCAGTACTTTCCACTGAAACGTGAGATTCATTAAAGAAGGGGTTTCGATAAGGGACGTTTACGGTCCCACCCTGAATTTCCTCGACTCTACAATTTTTTGCTCATTGAAGGTCTATAATTTGTGTAAAGTCCGAAAAGTCCGCGTTTGGCCCAGAATCGGCCTTCAGACTCATGTTTCAGCCAGTGGCAGACATGAAAGGAGACCAAAAACGACCAAATCATGATGCATTTCGTGAAGTATGGGCCTTTATTGAGCATAAAATCGTAGAGTTAAAGAAATTCAGCCAGAATGGAGCTGAAAACGGCCGTTATTAACCTCTCCTCAGTAAGTAGCTGGATGCAAAGACGACATTTTTCGCCGCCCCCCCCCCCCTCTGGACTCTCTTCAAACTTTGTGTATTGATTACTCATACTTTTCTTTTCCCAAATTTTCAGACCCCCAAAAAATGGGGGAGGCACTAGGGGGAGTGGAAGTCAAAAACCTTTGAACCTCGATATCTCTCGAACGAAAAAAGATTATGTCAACATTACACTACACTAAGATACCCCACCTATAGAACGAATAAATATGACAACGTGGCTGTAAGAGGGGGCGAAGCGGTGGCGGTGCGGCGATATTGCGAGTTTGCCGAGTGGATTGGTGACTTCCTTCCGCCGATCCCAAGTTCCCGACTTGGACTCCCAGCCCCGGCTCCCGGTTCTCCAGTCCTTGACCTCAGCGCGTACTCATTTGCTCACCTTCGCCACTCGGTTCCCTCACCCCGTTTTTTAATCAAACCTCACATTGTCAAGGACGCCGTTTCCTTTTTTCACCTCGTCCGCAGCGTCAACCGCAGAGATGGTTTCAATTTTCCTCGCGACAACAAAGAGGACACTGCCTAGCCAATAGCTGACACTACACACAATACATTGCCAGTGCTGACGGCCAAGAGGTTTTACCCGGTGGAAGAATTCAGAATAATGGATTTGACGATGGGTTATACAGAGTGTCCCGGGATTAAGTACGAATACTGAAGGAGTCGCTTCTTTGGGTCAAAAAAGACGATTTTGTGGTTTAAATTTTTTTCCCCCAAAAACGCTTTTCCGTGGGGGCCCCATTATTCCCGTATTTCCCACCTATTTTCCCCCTATTATTCCCCTATTATCCCCCACTAGTCCCCAATATCTGGAAAACGATGAGTCATAGCGAAAAAACGCAAGATACATTTCCTCAATATTTTCCAACGCTGAATCTACAGGTACCATCAAAAATCAGTTTTTGTTGCTAGAAACATTGATTTTGGCCACTCTTAGGTTCGAAACCCCCCTTAACCTCCCCTCAAATGTCACATTATTAAAAAGACGACGTTTTCATCAACTTTGGGTGGCAGTGGCCCCCAGAGAATGTGTTTTCGGGAAAAAAGTCATACCACAAAAACGTCTTTTTTTGACCCAAAGAATCGACTTCATCAATATTCGTACTTAATCCTAGGACACCCCGTAATTATGACCAGCCGTGGTTGATCCGGGCAAGATACCTATTTTAGAAACGAGCAGGAATTAACTCGACTTATTTTGACTTTTCCCCTCGTTGGGTCCTATAAGCATTAAGCTATACTGCCGTGATAGCGAAGAGAGCAGTAAGTACATTTCTGTATGAGCCATGGTTAGCACATGCTTTTATGTGTCTCGAGGCTCATGCCAGCATGCACTTTTGCTCTCTTCGCTATCGCGGCAGTACAGTATCACCACGACCACATCCTTGAGGAACGCGGTTTTTCGATGGCCAAACTCATTACGTCATACTTTCTCTGTGAGGAATGAAATTTGATACATTTGACGTTGCATCAGAGTTTATGGGCGTTTGTTTATCTTTGATTAGCACACGGTTATTCGGTCAGTTCCCTGAGTCTGTGGCTTCTCATGAACCGGTTGACAAATAATTTTCCATGTTTGTATTTTTATTTCTGCGTGTGGGTGGGTCCAGTCCCAGTTTCGAGTTGAGGGAATCCGGGTGCTGCAACCGATTGGCCTATACCAATAAACGACGTATCGCAGCGTTGAATCTTCTTCGTTTTTCTTGTATACTTTAAAGCATTTTTAAATAGTTAGTTTTCTTAGATCGAGGGTAGGTAAAGACTTCGCAGTCGTCAAAAGTTGTTCAGACCGGGAGCTTTCAGTGAATGAAAGAGGGTCAATAATAAGCTTGCATTCATCAGGAAAAATCGATTCAATAGTTTAAAAATCACATTGAGGTTCATATTTTAAATTGGAAGCTATTTTAAAAAGGAATTTCTTCTGTAATTGTTTTCTTTTTTAATTAGGCAAACTTCAAGCTAAATTATTTCAAATAAATGCCTCGCCGCCATTTCAGTGTCTTTCAAATTAACGTACATTCGCTTTTTTATACTACTTCACCGGAGATATCAGTTTTCAAATGTTGTTGGGGGATCAACAGCTGTGATACAATGAGATAAACATGGCAGGTGAAAATATCAAATATCTTTGTTTGGAAACAATAATTTTTGAACTGCTAACTTCAAGCAGTCGAAACTCATGCTCAGTTCGACAATTTTGGGTGTTTTTTTGAGTCCAGATAATCTTAGACCATTTTATGCTGCTCCGGAATCAATGAATCAGTTTTAAATGAATTGGAAATCAGGTACACTTTCCCGAGGGCAGTCAAATGTATACTTGTATAGTTCCAGCAACAAATTTGCTTTGAAAAGTTACCCCACGCATGAACGTTGGCGCGAACCAATGCAGCCGCAAAAAATTTCCGAGAGTGTCTTAACCTACTTAGCTGCCTGAATATCTTCATAGTCATTAGTGAGATCACCTGTCTAGGATTAGAGTGGTTGAATTTTAATCAAAATTCCTTCCATTTCTAAATTCTACCCATAGCGCGAGACCCGATTTCCGGAGAGGAAGTGGGACCTTCGTCACCGGGCTCGGATCAGTCAAGTCGCAAGTGCAACTCCATCACCCCCTCCCCCTCCCCTCACTTCGAAAGTAGTGCCACCACCACACCACCCTCGAACCGGGGAACCCCTCTTACTAACCAGCAACTCCACCCCACGTCGCAACCTTCTCACGACGACGTGACCCTCGCTCCTTGAAGGGTTTCAAAGGAAAGAATAAATAATCGAAGAACTCGATGGGAGTGCTCTTGCATTGCTGCTTTCAAGTTTGAAGGATGCATGGGCTTTTTGCGTCGGCAATTTTTATGAGTCGTGAAATTGGATATTCGTTTTTTTCGTGCCCTCCGATGCAAGGCTAATGCAGCATTCGAGGTTCTGTTTATGGGGTGGATGTAGACAGGCACGATCATCAATGAGAGATAATCTTACGAGCTACTCTGCCGTGCTAAGGAGAAACGTCCTATGAACCTTCAGGCGTTGCCAAATTTCCTTTCATAAAACGTGAATTTCCTGGTAAATTAATGAATATTTTCTTTCCAATTTTTCAGATAATTTAGTTCACAATTTTACCTGAAGATTCTGAAAATTTAAAGGAAGAATATTCTTAACTTTCCTCGAAAATGAACATTTTGTCGAAGGAAATTTGGCAACTCTCGAATGTTTATACGGCGTTCTTCCTTAGCACGGCAGGACTAATTATTATCATCTACACAGGAAAATACACCGAAACCGTTACAGATCAGAATCAATGATCCGCGCAGGATAGTGATAATTTAAGTGTTCGTAATCCTCTTAAAATATATTTCTTAGGGAAGTTTAAGAATTATAATATATTATTATTGGGGCAGTTTGTAACTGCTTGTTGTAGCGCAACTTTTAGCCTTGATAATGAACGCAAGGATCGAATAGCTCCGGCTCTAATTTAATCAATATCTTGCATAACACTTTGGCGTTGTGCAATCACATGATAAATTCTTACTATCATTATTCGTGTGACGGTGATATTCATTACCATGTTCAAATAGTTTAAAAATTGGTTGACGAAACCATTTATTTTCTTTCTTACCTATCAAATATATCCTGAGCAATTTGATTTTGATCAACCAATCTGACGCTGTTCCCTTATGACAGTTTTCGCAGGTTAGAATTAAGCTCGAAATAAGTTCCTCAAAAGAAGGAAACTGCAGGGGTAACCTATAAGATTGGTTATATCATGTCTCCAAGTGTTCCGGGGAGCTTGAGGGTTGTTATCATTTGTGAAACTCTCCAACTACTCAAATTTTCTTGCGCTCTGACGGGCCCTTCCTCCTTGATTTTTTACCTCTCTATAGGTGTGTTATGTATATTTTTAAATTTTTCAACAGTATTTACAAGAATCATGAAGTTAAATCCGACGCCAACGAACAATCCAAAGGTCAAAGGTCGAAGAGAGAGGAGAGGAATCTGCTCTTTTTGCTGAGTAGACAGTGCGTTTTAATTTAAGCTATAAGTGGATTCCAATCTGCATTAAAAAAATCAACGGCAGCTTTTGCACCGTGGGCAAGATTTCCCAACGAGAAGCTGCTTAAGATATTATGGACAAGGTGGAGCAATGGTGCTGGGTCCACACTATTTCGCGGGGAAATCAAAGCCAAGAAGTTCCAAAAATTATAATTAGAGTAAAAAATGAATTTGTTTAACTCTAATGAGCACCAGTGCAAAACTGAGTACCTTGACTGAGTTTTTAACGCACCTTAACTAAGCACCATTTCTTCACAAGGTTACATACAGTTCGGGCCACTTCTTAGTGTTTTTTCTCAGATATTATGGACTATGTTCAGTTTAAGATGCCTCCCTTAAGAGAGAGTGTTGCTTCGGACCCCCTGTTGAAAAATTCCTCGATAGGTCGCCGATTCCGACATGCAACTGATTGCATTAAGGCGCATTGAATTGCGATCGCTTTCCATAGATAAGCATCTATCGGGAATCGATCGATACACCTCTCGTAACACATGCGGATAGAGCCCCTCCGTTCCGTATGCAGCCGCGCCAAGATAAAACACCGTATGAATATTCGCGCGTTGCCAAATTTCTTTCGATAAACCATAAAACCTTGTGGATATTTTCCGTTCAGTTTTCCAGAGACATTTCCTCACGGTGCGATCTAAAATATCTGAAAATTTGAAGTGGAAACATTCATAATTTTTCTCAAAAATCGATATTTTAAGATGAGAGTTTTGGCAACGTTTGGTGGTCCATACGACATTTTTCCTCAGCACGGCAGTACGGTATCCGCAACTCGGAGCCAAATTAGAATGGCGGGACGCGGGTTGAGTTCTTTAATCAGCGCACATAATGAGCTGATTTCGTGAACCCAGCGAGGTGCTGGCGGCTTGGCCTTAGCGGGGCTCCTATTTATTGCCCTCCTCCCTTCGAGCTCACAGCCGTTTCGGTGCTCAGCACAAACCGCGCAACATCAACGGAGAGTGAATGCACGTACGCGGTTTTAGGATAATACATCAATACTATGATGCAGCTATTTGAGTTGATCGCCGATGCCAAGAATGCGATGGAAGCGGCGCTTCATTTGATCAGCGGTCGGCGTTGTCTGAACTCGCGGAAAATTGGGTTTTTTCAATCGGTTATGTTGGTTTTTGTCGGGAAGGGTGGCGACCGTGGAGCAACTTTGGATTGAATCGAAGTTCGGAGGAGGCTTTCAATAAATATTAATTAGCCCTCTCAATCACCCTCCATTGCCAGATTAGCGCAAAATTTAAGAGCTCTTACGAATTTGCAATATGAGTCTGTAGGGCCGCAGTTTGTGCGCCTGAGAACAAAATCGTATTCGGATGGTTAGACACCGACCGCTCCCTGAAATTATCAAACTGTTTTTACTTATTTTCTCCTCAGAATTTTTTGTATAGTTTTCAAACAATAATATTGATTTGTTCCTCTTTCATTTGGACAATTAATAAGTACTAATAAAGCGGTAGGAATTTGCTTCAAAATGTAAAATCATATCTGTGCGGGTACATATGGGTAGTCATAATCAATAAATCAATAATTTAAATCGTAATAATTGCATTATAGAATGGTCTCTTGATAGGTGGCGCAAACAAAAAGATCTTCTCTTCTAGAGTGTGAATTTTAAAATATTTGAGAGGATTATTTTTCGAAGTGTCATGGATGAGAAACGAGATGACATACTTAATTAACTTTATGCATGATTACCGTGACAAAAATAAATTAAGAAATGAACTGCCACACACCTCAAACGCACGACAGATTTTAGGAAATCAACAATAAGGAAGAAAAGGAAAAAAAAACAGTGATACTGCTGTGCTGAGTTGAGTTGAATCCCTTTATAGAAGGTGAAAACAATTTAGGAATTTTCTGACTTATTCCTGTGTAATCCTTCCTTATTGTCAAAGATTATTTGGAGGATTACATTTCGCTGGTTGCAAAAATCATTCAAGTGAAATGAATGGAGGAATCAGAGGCACAACAGTTAACAAACAGAATGCTGAGGGAAATGGGAGAAAGTATAATACGGCGATGAGCCGATCAAACATACTAAAAAATCCTCCGAACTGTATAGTATTCGCAACAGTTGGTATACCTCCATAACCCGAGATGTCTTGACTCCTCCTAATATGGGACTCTATTACTTCGAAAGAACCTTATGTGAGCTTCCAAATGTTGTCAAACTTCATCCTGATATTTTTCAAATTGATGAAAAATAAATCTAGCTATTAGTACTCAAAGTCTATGGCCGATAGGAACGCACTAAAAATTGGACAAATAAAACGAAGAGGAGGACAAATAAAGAAAAAAGGAGAAGAGAGAGACATTCTTCTTCTTTCTCTCATTTCCTCTTTTCATCCTCTCTCCTTCTTTTTCTCTGCGAGCTCATCTCATTCCTTCTTTCCTCAAACTCTCTCTTTTCTTCTTCATCTTCTTTAGATGTCCCTTTTTCTTCTTCCCTTTCTTTGGATTTTACGTGCGTTTCTGTCTGACACACTCACATTAAAAGTGCCTTATACTACACATGGGTCTTTTTTTAAAACTCTTGATGTAAATATGACAGGTTACTTTGGGGATAACCATTTTCCATTGAACGTTTCAGTTATACTAGATTAAATTGCAGGTTGAATTCCGTGAAAATTTCCGGAAAAATTCCAAAAGTATGCCAGTAAACTTGTATCTTATCAGAAGAGATCTGGCAACGTCTCAATATTCATACGGCGTTTTGGGAAAAATGGCCCACGGAAACACTAAATTAGTCGCGAGCCGACTTCATGTCATCTGTGCACTTGTTTCCGCATTCTCAGGCACAACGCCATTCAAAATATTTTCCCAAAAATTATGGTAATTTTTAAGCTCATCTGTATGTGGCGCCGACTTGAAATCCGGCCCGCTCTAATTTGCTGAGAGCACTTAACATTCTTGACTCTTAATTTAAACATTTCGGCCGCGCGACCAGCAGCGCGTCTCCATTGTGAGAAAGCATAAAACGAGTACCCACAACATGTTGCCCAAAATGATAGCGTCGTGAGGAGAGGCAAGAATCTTAGGACCGAAATACTTTTTCAACGAACAAACCTTTCGCATTTTAACAAAATTTTACGCTTTTGACAGTCTTTGGTAATCAAATAAAAATTACGAGGATATAAACGACATCCTAACCGCAAGCTACTCCTAAGATTTCCATTTAGATCATTGACAAGAAGCGTAGAGCGTCAGATATTCAACTTAATAAGAATTACAAGACACTGGTTGACTGCCCAGTCGTGATTGCCACCTAAAACGTTGAACTAATTGTCGTCCCAATCGGCTTGGACAGTCGAATGAGATCAAGAAGTTATATTTTAGGCATAGGAGACATTAGACAATCGACTAAGTCCAAACGGAGACGAATAATCGGCGAATTATGAGTAGATAAATCGGAGCCGACAGGATTACGTTGGCGGCTAAAAGGTCACCTCACGATCCAGAATAGATTTGAAATGCTACATTGTTATCCGATAAAATGCCACTACCATAGGTGCCATTTGTTCCCCTTTTTCCACATTGTATTTTCAAAGAGCCGTGTAGGTATATAAAATTCAAATCTTAGACACCTGTCTGGTGAAGAAAATTATTACCATCGTGGTAGAACAGAATGCCAGCTGATTGAAACAGGTGCAAGTGCATCTGAACGCTTTGAATAGTTTCTGCGCCACTAGTGTTTAACTTCATCTGTGACTGAGGGTTAAAACCCTCTTACATCCTATCATTACAGCCATGTATTACTCTTTTGCATGCGAAAATAGGATCATTCGTCAGACCTGAGTATATATAATTTGTTAGTTTTCCCATTCTTTTCTCTAGTCCCTACATTCTTTTCTCTCTTTTGAAGTAAGCGGTCAATGCAGCACATGATGATCCAATGTTATCCAGAGAGCTGAGAAGTGATGCTCAATTAGACGGTGAAACTGCAAAAATGACAATGATCTGTCTCTAAAACTATGAAATTATCTGCTACATCCAGTCTTTTTGATGGTTACCAAAAGTCACGAGATGTCTATATCATCCGACAACTTCTTGCACTGGAAAAAAAACACATTGGATCTAGAGTCCAGACTCTTAAAAACATCGACAAGAAAAATTACTCTTGATTCAATCAGAATCTAGCTTAAATCAAGAACCAAGCCTCTAAGAATTTAAGCGGATTTCGTTTTGATTCAAGCAAAAATCCGATTGAATCAAGAGTATTTTTTCTTTTCAATGTTTTCAAGAGTCTGGACTCTAGAGCCAATGTGTTTTTCTTTCCAGTGTGCTCTTTTTTATCCGTGCCGATTTTATCATAGTTGAGATTACATGAAGTGCCTCTTGAGGGAAATTTTACTTCAAAACCATTGAAATCACTTTCAGAACCTCTGCGTTCTGTATGAATATAAACATGAAATTTAAAATTTTCCACCCCGCCCCTCCAACTGTGCGCAGTCTCAGATCCGGTACGCCACGCGCGAAAAGCACTCGACCATCGATGTCACCTCGGATTATCGCGACGGAATCGCAAATTGTATAAGCTCGAAACTACGTGGCGGCCCGCTCTCCGGAGCCGCCCCTTTCCCCGCTGACTTGAAAAAACAATTGATCGCCCTGTATTTGTTGTGTATCACGCCTACGACTCCGCGATCGCGAACGCCCAGATGTCCCGCACAAAGCAATAGTCAATCGCTCTGTGTTCAAAACCAAATGTGCTGTGCTTAGGAAAACGCACAATTGCCAAATTTCGAGGTTATTTTGAGGACACTTAGATCTTTCATTAAAATTCATCAGATACTTTAGGTACAATTTCAAGGAGGATTCTCTGGAAAATGAATAAGTTGCAATTGTCACAGAATCGCATTTTGATGCTTGATTCTTTTAGATCAGTTAAAACAAGAAGATCAGTCCAAACAGCAACTCTCTACATTGAATATTAACCGAGATATCGCGCTTTGAAAAATTCGGTTTAAGACGTCATCCACCGTGGTAGTGACGTCCTTGCTTTCCTCCACCTTGCTTCATTCCGCGTTTCACGTTGGATAACCAGTGCAAATGTGTACCTCACTGACTGATGAAAGCAAGGTGGAAGAAACCAAGGATGTCACTACCGCAGTGGATCACGTCATAACCCGAATTTTTCAAAGCGCGATATCTCGGTTAATATTCAATGTTGAAAGTTGCTGCTGGGGCAGATCTTACTACTTTTGGCTGATCTATAAGAGTCAAGCGTGAGTGACCAGCGCAACTGACCCATTGGAAGAAAAAAATCCACGAGCGCTCTAGGTAATATGTGTTTTATGAGAGAAAATTTGGCAACGTTCAAGGATCACTTATACGGCGTTCTTCCCTAGAGCCCTGCTATGCGGTCTTTTCAACGGACCTCGAGGCTCAACAGAAAACGGGCATGTTAGGTTTCTATATGGAACCATTTGAATGGAGACTCCCCAAGAAGTGCAGGACCCTACATCGCAAGAGCATCGTAAGTTTAATGGAAACTGTGAGGAGATATGGGATTTTTGCTAAGGACTTCGATCTCAAGACCACCTGGTTGGCGTCGCGGGGAAGGAAGGGGTAGCGCGTGCGGCCGGTGAAAAAACTCAGCGGTGAAAAAAAAACAAGAATCCGGGAGCTTGATTAGGTCTTTTTCATCTTCACTTCGTCGTCCTGCCAGAAAAAAAGCGTGTCAGCATTCGAAATGCGCTTTGTTACGGATGTATCTCTCTGCAACTTGCAGCTCAGGTGAAAATTGGTTCGGTCCTTTTTTTAAGCTGAGAGGTGTTTTGAGTCGCGAGAGGAACTGACAGAACCCACACGACAGTCTTGATTATGGAATCTCTTCGTTTAAATTAACTAAAAATTAACTGATGATCGATGTTCTGTGATTCAGGAGACTTCACGTGACACGTCGCGCCGGCATTTTTAAGCGGCTTTTTTCCTAACCTTTCATTTAAGTCTCCGGACTTTTCATAATAAAACGCGAGTATTTCTTTAGCGAACATTCCTGGTCTCTATCTGATAATTCCAGATTTTAAAGAAAGGTAGTCGTGGTAAAATCGTGGTATGGATTCTATTTTTTATTCTTTAGTTCGTCTCCTTTAAATATCACAATAATATGATGTATTCCCCCAACATTTAACAAATACACGCTTCTCATATAATTATTTAAAACTATTCAGACTTCGAAAATCTTTCATTCTATTGCCCTTCTGATTGTAATAGGTTTCGGGGTGTAGAACATCAGTATTTTCCAGACCGGAACTTAATCCGTTTTTGCATTAAAAAAGATTAATATTGAAGTTTCTCTCTTTAAAAGGTAAAATATTGAATAAAACAAAAATATTATAATAGGTTCCTACTTCAGATACAGACAGTTTCACGGTTCGTTTCATGATATTCAGTAAAATAAGTTGTTAGGATTGATTCATCTTCTTGGAGAAAGACACATTCGCGAATCTGTAAGAATCAGTTCTTTCACCATGAATGGCCGTAGAACGTTTAATTTTTGCAATTAGCTATGGCCATAAACATGTCATGATGGAAGATTCGTTTTGACCCCCTGCTTTTCGGTACAGGATATCTCCATTCGCCAGCGAAATTGGCCTTGTATAGTTTAAGCGGCCACCCCATACATTTATCCTCTGCCGTGCGAATACTAATCGTTTGGGAGTTCTCAGAGGCATAATCAATTCTCGATTTAAATCACACACGCCGGGCTCAGCTAATAAATCGCGAACAGGTCCTGAACCCGATCTAAGAGAAGCCCGGATGATCAAGACTGTAGTGAGGCAGAACGAGTTGGACCTAAAATATTGTCGGTCTATATCAAACCAAAGCTATCCAACGCACAGAGGGTCAGGTACTTTGGCAATTGAATGCGAGTAAAATCTATTTGTAGGATCAAATCAATGGCACATGATACATTGATACATGGACGTGGTTTAATTTTAAGTGATGGTGATTCCGTGAGGCTACAAAGTTTTCTGGCGACACTTCATTGCCTTTAGTTACTCATTTACTCTTACAGTTGCCTGATTTCCAGTCGTTATACCTTCTATTGACAATTTTACACAGCTCCTTCGTTCTGTGTCTCCTACATATACGGATCCTGACACTTCGAAGAGGCATTGGCGGATCCATCAACATGACAACACTGTTTTTCTTCATTTAAACCTATGGAAATATATCGATTTTTGGAGGGGCCAGGTGCTCCCGACAAGAATTGATATATTTCCATACGTTTCAATAGAGGATTGCCACTTGCCAGTGTTGCCAGTGTTGCCAGATTGCTGGATCCTGACACTTCGATGACGGGTTTGGAAAAGGCGCCCGGAGCGCTTTCCCTAGAAAGTTTTCGAAACTTTAAAGCGTCTAAAATGCAGTTTGAGTCAAATTCGTCATGCATGACCGAATATTCGGAATCATACGTCCTTCCTCATATTTTCCGCCGTTCTTTCCTTCAGTCTTTCTTCCTCTTTTCTTTCTCCTTTTTTCGAGCGAACGAGGTTTTTTTTACGCTCCCTCTCGATCCGCTTATGGTTTCGCACAGGGTTTGTTTGGACAGTTATGGGGAGTATTTTTATAGAATAACATTTTGGCTAGCTGGAACATCAGCACACTGGAACAAAACACATTGGATCTAGAGTCCAGACTCTTAAAAACATCGAGAAGAAAAAATACTCTTGATTCAATCAGATCTAAGCTTAAATCAAGAACCAAGCCTCTTAATTTGAGCGGATTTCCTTTTGATTTAAGCTTAAATCTGCTTGAATCAAGAGTCCTTTTTCTTGTCAATGTTTTCAAGAGTCTGGACTCTAGATCCAATGTGTTTTTTTTTCCAGTGCAAAAATAAAATAAAATAAACGCTTGGACGATTTCCTCTATAAAGTGGCAAAAAAATTTGTAGGCAAATTAGAAGTGTAAATATGGCTCTTTCATTTTCTTTCCTATTTTTCGTATTTTTATTTTTCTTCCAAAACACCATCGTAATAGAGCCTAATTTGACCAATTAATGCTGTACTAATACCACATATTTTCCTCAGTTTAGGTGAAATTTCCAGAGCGAAAACTTGGATTTATTCTTTCCCCGAAGTGCCACACAGCGTCGCACGTAATTCATGGTGAGATAATAGTGGAGTAGACCTCTCTTTGGAGCCTCGCAAGACAAATAGAACTATTTCGTTTGCATGATAGATGATGGTATCGAATCCACAGTGCGGCAATGGATCATTACAGAGAGGAATCCGCCGGCGGGCTTTCGAGTCGGATTCAAAATTACAGCCGGGCGCGCGCTTGGGGACCTGAATCCCGGTGGGTTTGAGTTTGGGTTCGGCCCATCTTCACACATCGCGGGCATCCCAGCGTGTGAAACGCTGCCACCCTGCCCTCTGGATCGCTGTCTTAAAGCCGCTCCGAATCCGTGCGTGCGCCACCTGTGCGTCACGCACGGCGCCCCCTCCTCGAGTCGACACATACGAAATAGGCATTTCCTATTCCGGAGAGTAGGAAAATATACATACAAAGATCATTAAAAGAAAGAAATAAAAAAAAGGTCTCCTACCTCATTCCTTTTAAATTAAACGAGAAAAATTAAATAGGTAAGGCGGCTTAGTATATTGAACATAACCTCAGCTTTAATATGAGCCCACAGTTTCGAAAATCGATAAATAAATAATCGATAAGTTTTGAAAATCGATTTGAAATAAATAGGCATATAAAAAGGCAATAGCTGTCCCAAGTAATAGAAAGAGTATTCTACCTGATTTGCTCCAATTCACATAAGTAGGTACTGTAATAATAAACACAAAATAGAAATACCAAAAATCTGAAATAGGACGATAAAATTTTGGAAAGCTGTAACTTCTACAGGCAGAGACGAACATATTTCTAGAATAATTGAATATGAATCCTATGTCAAGGCGAGCCCGTACATGCCAGATGCAAAAAATGGATTTCCCCGCTGTCCAATTCATCAAAAATATCGAGCCTATATACTGAGTTGAAGCGGAAAATTTCTCTTCCTCTGATTGAGAGGTGACACTATATTTCAATTTTCAATTTTTGAAAAATCGGGTTCATCCTTCAAATTTAAGACCAATCTCACTTTAATTTGCTTGAACTCAAAACAAGAACAATTTACCCCCTTTATTCTGGCGTTTTTCCTCCATCATAAAACTTTTCCCTTTCTCTGACGGATTCAATCGTAAAGTATCTTACATACTTATACGTAATTTCATAGTAACGATCTGAGCATGTTCGATGTCTAACTCCAGAGTTTATGACCGACTCTTAGATTACGACACGGGTTGCTGTACCTATACTTCAGCCACATTCACAGCATTCCTTCTTCCATGCTCAAAATACCATTTAGAATATAGGAATTATTTAAGAGTCAGAAGATTTCCTTGAGCCGCCATTCTTCAGCGCAAGTGAAGCGCATACGCATGGATGTATGTGGGGGTGGAATAAGGTTAGTTTCTTATGAATTTTTCATTGAACCAACAGAGATAGAGAAAACTTCATTGCAACGTTTCTGAATTTCTACAATATTTTCAATTTTATTCGTGAGGCGCTACGCGTGTTTTTTGAGAATTCAGGTGGATTTTTTGTTCAAGAGGATTAAATTATATGATTAAAGTTTACGCGCAATTTGGGAAAGAAACTGTACACGCGTAGGGTTGCAAGGTTAAAGTCTTTTTTCTCTGAAATTAATTCTTCCTGAATTCATTTCCACGGCGCTAGCAGTAGGTGTGTTATGTGCAGGCTAATGTAACTCCCGAACTGTCCTCTACACTACTGCCTAAACCTGTGGATTATTCGATATATGCAAGTGACAGCGACAGTGCGACACACCCATTGATCAGCCACACCGATATTTCCAAGAATAAATTTGTCTCTTGTTCCGTCTTAAAAATAGCGTTTTAAATTGAATCGACGTGTGCGAAAACGTCCGTTGTCCAATATAGGGTTTCATAATTGCAGTGGGTTTCTTTTGTCCTACGACACAGATGAACAGAACCGATTTATTTTTTAAACGTTTCATTACACTAATGGGATTATTTATAAAATTGCTCTACATTTCTAACGTCTTAAATCATGTTGTGTCGTTAAGTTACAACGAAATTGTCCACTTAATTTCTGGAACACTGCCTTGGACATCGGACGTTTTCACCCACGTCGATTCAATTGGTCTCAAACCCGAATGTGTACCGATGGCCAAAGTGCGAAACCACGTATCTTTGTTTGAAACGTTGCAAACCTCCGGTCAAACTTCATGGACGCCTTGAAAAACGAGTCAAAGTAATTTATCGAAAACTTCCTAATGTTTCTTACTTCAGCAGGATATTCTGTAAAAATTTCAAGCTTTAAAGTTAGGTTATTTCTCCTCGAAAAATAAAAGAGAAGCAGAGATTTGGAAACATTACAATGAAGATACGTGGTTTAGCATTTCAGTCGTCGATACTTCATGGTTTCCTTGAAAAACTAGTCAACGTAATTCATCGAAAACTTCCGCATTTTTCCTTCTTGATTGCAGAATTCTCTGTAAAAACCTTACGCTATAAAGTTGGCTTATTTCTCCTCGAAAAAATAAAATAGATGCGGAGATTTTGAGACACCGCGATGGATATACGTGGTTTCGTACTTGAGCCGTCGATATTCTGCGTCAGATCAACGACTGAAGATCGCGTCGACCTAATGCCATCGTCGAGAGAATTTCGGGTTGCGGACGAGTTAATTTCAGCATCGCTTAAGGTGAGCAATGCAAAGCTCGTGGAAATTGTGCCTTGCTGCAGTTCGTTCCCTTCTGAGGAATGGTCGGGAGGAATGCTGCCCGGTGCGCGTAAAAACCGTGATAGAAATGATCGGCGCGGGCCGACTATATCGTTGCGCGCCGCCGCATTCACTTTCCTAGTCCGGCGGCCGATAATAACTGGTTGATATTTAAAAATACACGGGCGCCAGATTGCCGAAAATAAATCTGTTTATTTACTCGGGTTCATTTTCATTCATGTAGGTGAACTTTCCTGAACAAAGAGGATAGCGTACAGTAAACTTCGGATTATCCGAACTCCGCATTATTCAAACCGATTTTTGGGAGGACAATTTTTTTTTTTTTTTCGCGTTTTTTGCGTTGGAGTTGGTAGATGCACTGTAACAGATTGGAAACATTTTTAAAAGGCCAAACTTGTAAAATCTGGTCTCTTGCTTTGTCTGCAGTGATTTCCAGAGATGATATTCAATCCGTTTTTCAAAAGTATCGATTGAACAGTGCGAGGATTAACTAAAAAGTTAACTTAGGATCGGCACCGCTCGTCTCCTGATGATTCCCTTCGATTTTTACCTTTAAAAGTGCAGTTTAAAAGCAAAATTTGGCAAAACTGTTTTCTTTTTCAAGCTCTGGCTTTCCTCTTTTTCCTTCCCTGCCTCTTCTCCTTTTCTCCTGTCCTTTACATTTAATTTCTTTCCTTTCATCGGTTTTTTAAAGCGACATATCCATACCCCAGGCTCTTCCCGAGAAAACTCTAGGTGTCTTGGTGGGCTAGACGTCTGCCATAGATTTCGATCTCTCTTCTTAAAAAACTCAAAATTTTATCAAAGGACACAAAACCTGCAACAAAATCCATACATGTGACTTTATTTAACCAAATGACTTCCCTTAATGTATTTGGTACACCCTTGACTCACGGCTTTCGATCTTGATTTATGATAATTCCTCTCTAAAAAATTACCCAAAGTAATTTAACGGCTCACGATAAAAATTCGAGTGTTCTGATTGAAAAATTGTACCGAAGGTGCCAACTTTTACTGCCGTGCTAGGGAAGAACGCCGTATGAAAATTCTAGAGTTGCCAAATTTCCCCGGATACAACCTTTATTTTTTAGGAAAGCTGTGCATATTTTCCCTTTAAACTTTCAGATATTTTAGATTAAATTGCGTACAAAATTGTGTGAACATTTTGGAAACAAATAATCACGATTTCCTCAGTTAATTCGGTTTTTACTGGAGGAAATTTGGCAACGTCTGAGGGTTCATACGGCGTTTTTCATTAGCACGGCAGTTCAGCCGATGAACTTTTTATCGGTTATACGTACAGCATTTGCAGTTGTGAGAGAAGGTCTCCGATTTCAAGCAGTTCGTCTCGGACATTTTTCGTAGATTTGATTTTTAACTAGACGAGTGGAAAATTAAAGTTAAATTAAATTGGGAGCACAAATTTGAATGACAACGTTGCTTAGAGGCATAGGAAGGAAGGAGGCGGAAAGATTGGCCGGAGGTAGGGGGCATGAAATAATTAAAAACGAACACGCTGCACTCATGCGTAGCTTCATAGGTTCGGAACTTGGGCACTTGGGCAGGGAGCCACTCACTCGTAAAATAGGTACACATCAGCCTTGTCCTCTTGAGTCAAGCCTCAAAGCTGCCCTCGGATCGAGACCGCTCCAAAAAAAACCGTTCTTCTTAGGACCACTCTCCCGTGCTTTCTCTACCGGCTAATAACACAAATGAGGAGGAATGCAGCGTTACATACGGGTAAGAAACCTTATCGGTTCATGAAGGGCCGCTGAAGACGAAATCGAAATTTTCGATCATTTGAATAGGAATCGAATTTCAAAGAACGGAGGACCCTTCACACTTTCAATCGAATTCAATCGTTTAAGAAAATTTTAGGACTGAAGCAGGACTTACTAGGTGATTAACTGAATTTAATGAAAGCTAAAACAAAATTAAACGATCACAGATGGGAAAATATTCCTAGATATTTATTGTATTTGTTTTCAGCTGGAAAAAGAAAAAAAATTTGCAGGTTGGGACTATGAAGGCACTTGGATTTCTTTTAATTGATTTGAAGGAGGGTATGGATTAAAATAAAAACGTGAACTCCGGCAACTCCGTTATTTGAGCGACAAACCCGTTAGTCGATCGACAAACCCGTGAATCAATCGAACCACGTCGATCAGTTCACGTTCCTATTTTTCGATAGATTCATGCCAATCGAATCGACACCAGTTTTTTAATAATTTGTCAATCGAATCGAGGTCGATTGATTCACATTTTTATTTTTCTATCGATTCACGTCGATTGAATCCATACCCTCCATTTTTATACCACCAAAATTATTATGCTTAAAATTCATTTCAAGAAATAAGATGTGACTTCGGCAACGCCCTTTTTTCACCGAGGCTCTACATCACACTGGCAGGAATTTAAATTTTCATTTCTCCTGCCTGAAAAATAGTACGCCAGCCTTAAAAAAAGTCAACTTATGCGACAATACGCATATATGGTAACTGGGACTGTGCGTCGGCTTGTCCCCGACTTGAACCCGGAACCTAGGAATTGAAGGTCTCCCCTCGCAAAAGCACGTTGCACACCATGCAAAACGGGTTCTAGCCCGTACGCGTATTCAGAAAAAAAAGTTCAAAAGTTCGTGCGAAAACGAGGTCAACCCGCGACTCGCAGGATAGTAATTTCTCATATACACACACCAACAATACTGCCATACTAAGGAATAACACCGTATGAACATTCGAATGTTGCCAAATTTCCTCCTATAAAATGTCTACTTGTGAGGAAAGTCATTCATATTTTCCCTTGGAATTTTCAGGATCTTAGGACGAAATTGCGAACAACATTTACGATAAAATTGGCAAAAGAATATTCATGAACTTACAAAGAAATTTGTGTCTTATCAAGGGAGATTTGGCAACGCCTGAAGGCTCATACGGCGTTTTTCCTAAGCATGGCAGAATAAATGGGCATCGCGATACATGGACGGAGTCAAAGCAATAAAGTACATCAAAATGAACCTCGGTGTTCTCATGGTTCAAGATATTGTGTATGGATACAGTTAAACTTCTTTTCGCTTAACGATGTCACCGCAAGATGACGCAGCACAAGTGAGGGGAGCTTAAGTGATACCTTCATCTGAGAATATTTACGGCGTGTTTCAGGCACGATAACCCGAATGCACTGATGTAGATATTCGTCACGCGGGACCGCAAACGGTAGCGTACAAATGACCGAGTGACACTTGGACCAACGCTTGTGCTGGGTAAGAACCACGTAAGTTCCATGACAATTCTACCTAGATCTGTGTTTTTTGCTTGGGAAGACAGTATACTCTAGCGTCTAACGCGCTGCTCATTAACACGAAGATGAATGGTCATGGTGTGGCCAAGCTGCACCAACAGGGTTGTCATTGTCACTCTATCCATTTGGTCATTAGAATACTGCAATTCGCGGTCTGTTGTATTTTCGTCCTCACTGACTTTATCTTCTTTTCAAATTCGACGGAGCGATTATCATTTTTGAAGAGATACAGTTGACCAAGTTTAAAAGGCGATGATATAGCCGCATGATTAGCTGTAGGTTGTAGGTTCATAAAATTTAATGAGAAATACCCCGCCAAAATAGTGTGCACTGGACATGGCTGCTTTCTTGTTTTGGCGTTGAAGTTACCAGGATTACTGATTGCGGGCTATACATTGGCAAATGATGAGGAACCATCCAGGAATGTCAATATGGAGTTAAATGGACATCGCTACTTTCTTGCTCTGGCGTTTAAGTCACCAGGGTTACCGGTTGCGGGTTGTGTACATAAGCAAAATTTAATGAGAAATATCTGAAACTGCGAATGATGAGCGCCAATATAGTCATAGCATTCAATGGATATGGCTACTCTCTTGTCCTGGCGTTAAAGTCACCAGTGTTCGTGGTTGGTTGCATGCAGTTTATAAATTGGCAAAAAATGAGAGCTATCTAGGAGGGACTACAGACGATGAAAGCCAATATAAAATTTCACGAACATCGCTACTTTCTTGCTGTGGCGTTGAATTCAAAAGGGTTACCGGTTGCGGGTGATTCACGAAGTGACATAATTGATCATGTAACTGTTTAGTTTGTCAAACCGAGGTCCTGATTCATGTACTTGTATATTATGTTTGTGTAACTTAAGCTTCCAGACCAAAACCGAACTGAACAAATATCGTCGTTTCCCTCACGAGAGAACATAACTACATTTTAATGTTGCCAAATGTCCCCTCGCAAATTTCATTTTCACCAAGAGAACCTTTGAGGTCCTTACCTGAAAATCTCATTGATTTTTCTATTGATCTCATGATAAAGTCCGACAAATTTTCATCTATAATTGCGCTGATACATTCCGTGAAAAATTGAATTATTTGAGTCAATTTTGCAACCTTGGAGTAGAATTAAGTTCCTTCGTCTGGAATAAGACAATATTTCGGTTGGGTACATGAACCGAACTTCCAGTTTCATCAACCAAGACTCCAGTTTGACAAATTGAAAAGAAATAGTACAGGAATAGGTTGATAAAAGATGGTGGGAATAGTACAGTCGATGCAAAAGAGATAGCGAATGAGGTGAACTTTCCTTCTCCTCATTCTAGGTACGATACAGTACAAGCTGCGAATATGACTGCTCATCGAAACAGGGTGAAAAATGGCTGCGTCAAGTAATGACTAACAACCTCCCCTGCCCCTTTACCCTCGAAAAAATTGCTTTAATGATCCACGACCGGCTTTGACAAGTACTTCCCGTGTTTTTTCCCTTCCCCTTTCACAATGCATGGTCTTAAATTGGAGCACATCAGTCATTCGGTCTTGGCACAGTTGATGAGCAGTTAACTACCACCGCTTCATGATAAGAACTCTAACGGGTCTATATGCCATGTTGGGTCGAACAGGTGATTGCCGTTGCGCCGCGCAGTTATTCATGCAAAAATTGTTCTCCCTATTTTTAGTCCGTCCGAAATTTGGAACTACTAACTGACAGACACGGACAGCTATCCACTTAGGTAAAAAGGCGCTAGTGCCCTTAAGCTTTAAGTCCGTAGATACGATGAACTCGCGGAATTTTCGAAGCGACAGTTCTTGAAATGATAGTCGAAGATTTAAAATACCTTTTAACGCGACGTTGTACAATTTTCTGATACGGCATGCAAATATCTTAAAACTGTGTCTTAATCTTCACTTTGTTTTCATGGAGAGCTCTCTCATAAAATGACAATGTCGGTCAGGATTTTAAGATTTTCATACTTTCCATCAACTTTAATAAGTTATTCGCAAGGCTCGCAGCATATTACTGAGAGGACCATACAAATTGAAGAGATTATATTGAGGTCCGTAATCGAAACGAAAACAAATTGGACTCTATCATTAAAGCTGATTGACATTGGAAGCAAGTACACAAAAATCACGGTAGAGAACATTTTTTGCTAAGTTACAAGTTTTACTAAAAAATTGTTGGCAAAAACGGATTCATTATACTTAAGAGCACGCCTCATAGCTGTTTGTTTATTTCCAAAAATTGTATTTACTAAAACGTGACCTGAAAGCTGAAAATGTGATAACGCAAAAATTAAACGCTTTTAACAATAAAGGCAACCTGTTGCGTCTTCACTTTTCCTGCATTTATTTTGTGATTTACGAAGTAAAATTTTTGGAACATAAGCTGAAATGTGCCTCTACGTGCAACAGGTAGATCCCAAAATATCCTCTTGTTTTCCCCCAAAAAATTTAAAAAAAAGAACCAAAATATAAGAAAAAGCTGATATCTCAATGTTTGTTTACATCCGGTGTGGATTCACTCAAAATAATTCCTTTTCGTCGTTGAAACCCTTTAAAAAAAGGTAATATTCATCTAATATACGTGCAATTTTATTGGCCTAATTAATACGACGGTATTGAGCAGACACGAAGCGACAGACTTAATTCCATTCATTGGATCGCTCGTTAACAAACCCATGGTTTCCACCCCCCCCAAAAAAAAAAAAAACTTTGAAAAAGAATCAAAATATAAGAAAAAGCTGATATTTCAATGTTTGTTTACATCCGGTGTGGATCCACTCGAAATACTTCCTTTTTGTCGTTGAAACCCTAAGAAAAAAGGTAATAGGTATCTGTCCAATATAGTACGTGCAATTTTATTGGCCTCGACGTTATTGAGCAGATACGAAGGGACAAACTTAATTTCCTTCATTGGATCGCTCGTTAACCAAAAACCACCCCAATAAATTCTTCATGGACACTTACAATTGATGATATTTTTCCGGTGAGCTGCCCACAAGGTTAATCCAAAATCCGATCGTTAATCCATCTCATCGGGAAACTCACCACTCGTCACATACTTAAAAATCACCCGAAACGAAACCCCTCACCGCGGAACTCCCACACTACATCGCACAACACCACTGATAAGCGAGGGGTAGGTAAACCGCGCGAAACACTGATAAGCCACCACTGATAACACCGAGAGCGGGAGGATGCTAACGGTCGAGCGTGCGAAAAAAGCGAAAAGGCGAAGGACGAGGACGAGGGGGAAACAAAACACCAAACACCGGTCGTAAAAAAGAACCGTTGAGAGCGGCCGCGAAGAATGCCGGACCGGATCGCGCGAGGAATGAGACCGCTGGCACCGGAGGCGGAAACTAAACTGAACTGAGAACTGACAAAGCCCGAGCCGCGGCTCAGCGCTCCTGCTCCGAATTGCCCCGAAAGGAGGGGGCGCACCCGCTCCGGCACCCCCCCCCCCCCCCNTCGGCGCGGCGGCCGGGGCAGGTAGGGATACTCGGATTCCGCTCTTACTTTTTTGTCGGATCCGAGGATTTCTTTCTGCTCATCCCGTGAGCCCGCGAGCCCGCGAGCGTGACGCTCCGATTGACTCCGTGGAATTCGTGGCCGCATATCGCACACCTGTTCCCACCATGGGGTACAGGTGGACCTGGACCGCCTAGGCGCGGCGTGTGCGCTTTCGGAAGGGGATGGGGGGGGGGGGTTAAATGTCTCCGTTGATTGGATTTTGGCCTAGTTCGTGATTTCGATCTTGCACGGTAAAAACTGAATTGCTGATTTTTTTTTTTTTTTTTTTTTTTCTTTTATTCATAGAAAATTGTATATCGACGGTGAAACTACCAAACCACGTATCTCGGTTTGCGACGTCGCAGACTCCCTGTCATACTTTATTTTTTAAATGAAAAACTACTTAACATCCAGTCTTGAAAATTTCTGTGATTTTTCCTCTTTGTGCGGAGAAAATTCCGTGAAAATCTCAAGGAATGATATTGATTTGGTCTACTTCAAAAAAATAAAATGTGAGCGTAGATTTTTAAACACCGCAAACGAGATACGTGGTTTGGTAGTTTCACCGTCGATACATAACATTCAGTATACAAATATTCAAAAAAGAAAAGTTGCACTTGAGAACTCAAGTATGTGAATAGCTAAATAATGAGAGATTAATCATATCTGAATCATAAAATCAATAGAGAGTATAAAATCATAAACATTTCGGTCCGTATGAAGTCTCAAGTCTAATAAATTGATGGGTTAATTAGTCAATACGAATAATTATTCGTAATATTAACCTAACTATGAATTGCTGATTTAACAAGTAAATTGCTGGAAAAAAAAAGTGGCTGCGATATTTGAACGTGGATTTCGCAACACAAAAATGCTACTTTAGCCACTATTTTGAATTTTTTTAATTTTATGAACATAAGCAATTAACCAGTCGTTGCTTTACCATACATTATTTCTAACTTATGATAATTGTATATGTTTCCTCTGATTGGAAGTTAAAATAAATAAAACTCTTTAAAAAAAAAAGAAAAAAAAACAACCACTATTGTGAGCTAATTTATCCACGGGGGTGGTTAAAGTAGCATTTGTTTGTTGTGAAATCTACGTTGAAATATTGGAGTCACTTTTTTTAGCAATTTAATTATTAAATCAGCAGTTTAATTTTTTCCGTGTGCGGAATGCTACGTGCGATCAGTGTTGCGGAAATGGAAGGGTGCAGGAATGTGGATTTTTTGGGGGATTATTGCCTAAAAATCGAAAAATGCGAATCGATTAGAGTGTAGAAATCAAATTTTCTGGACATCGATTCGAAAAGAACAATTTTCTCTGTCTCTGCTAAAAAAATCAATGCATAGGATAGAATTCTCTGTGCCGAATTTCAATTTGCTGATGAGTGAAATTATATTTTCCATGAAATTTCGGTGATTTTTCGCGGGTGAAAAAATCATCACAAAATAGAAAATATAATGTCTGTAGTACAGACTTGAGCCTTTAAGAAAAGCTTAGCAGTAAAAGAAAATCGGAAATATCGCAAAATTCGATTCGGTCGGGAAATTGGGGTACAAAATCGATTCGATATAATCGATTGAAAATCCGCATCCCTCGCTGAGCATTAAATTAGCAACAAGATTGTAAGAGAGTTCCTGTAAATCAGAGTTATATCTGTAATGTCTCTAAAATATTTTAAAGATTTTCAGTATGATGTAAATGACATGTTGAAAATAATTTTTTTTACGCGTGTTAGGATGATGTCATTAAAAAAAAAAGTTCTACAAACTTCCCAACAATTATATCAGCAATATTTAAAATTATTTTACTACGTTTTTTTAATACAATTTAAATACGTTATTTATGCGTCGAGACTCCTCATCGAAGAATTATCCGAAGCAACCGCATAACTCACTTATCTGCATACTGCTACGTTATCGATTGGGTTTTTCAATGATGCAACTATTCGGCCTTTGAGGCCACGCTAGGAAGTATCTTTTCACAGTGAAGGCGTTTCTTATGCGTCGTCACTCTCCATAAAAAAATCATCTGAAACTACCGTATTTCTTGTTAAGCTCACAAGCTGCTTGACTGATGTCGATTGAGGTTTTCAATGATGCAACTATTCGGCCTTTGAGGCCACGCTAGGAAGTATCTTTTCACAGTGAAGGCGTTCCTTATGCGTCGTCACTCTCCATAAAAAAATTATCTGAAACTACCGTATTTCTTGTTAAGCTCACAAGCTGGTTGACTGATGTCGATTGAGGTTTTCAATGATGCAACTATTCGGCCTCTGAGGCCACACTAGGAAGTATCTTTTCTCAATGAAGGCGTTTCTTATGCGTCATCACTCTCCATAAAAAAATGATCTGAAACTACCGTATTTCTCGTTAAGCTCACAAGCATGCTTGACTGATGTTGATTGAGGTTTTCAATGATGCAACTATTCGGCCTCTGAGGCCACACTAGGAAGTATCTTTTCACAGTGAAGGCGTATCTTATGCGTCGTCACTCTACTTAGAGAAAATATTATAAGTTCGCCATAAGAGCCGCAACTCTTTGAACGAACTATCACAGCGTTACACGCACCAATCAAAACCAAGCCAAAATGGCTTGAATTTTATAAGGGATGTTCTGCTATCAAAGAGGAAAAATCACGGAAATTTTAGAATTTTTCTATCTGGAATATTTCCACCTACAATACCCCAGTAGCTACGGCCGCCTCAAAACTTCAGTATAATTATAGTTTACTCTGAATTTCGGCAACGGTCTTGGACCCTCACTCGTGCAAAATGACCTCCTCCCATGATTTTAAGCATTTAAATCATTCATGCCTTAAGGACTTGGCCTGGAATGACCATGAAACTTGACCATGCCTGGAACTTAAGGCCAGAAGAAAACAGCAGGCGGTCTCAAATTTTTCAGTTTAAAAAACTAACCCTCTTAGACTCCCAGAAAATCTTTCTTCGCCTTGATATCTCGATATTTTAAAGAACGTGGAGGAATTCAACGCTAAAAATTTTAGCCATTCTTCGTGAGTTATAGTTCATAACCGTATCCAAAATTCAAAAAAAAAAAACTATGATTTGCCCCATTAATGTGGGGATATCGTAGCTTTGCTTGAGAATACTTTAGGACTAAAACTCTATTTAGAGAAAAAGCCTTATTCTTCACCCTCGCGAAGCACAATAATCCCTATACACAGTCTATGACGGTTTAGCCCGGTATCGTTTTATACTTTGAAAATCATTTAACTATCGCAAAAACAATAATTGCATGGATGTTTTTAACCACTAAGTCGAATATTATTTGGGGGAGGGGGAGAGGACGGAGTAATCTCTCGATATTTCCGGAGACTTTAACGAACGGCAACAAAAACAAACTAAAATTTCTGAAACCTGTTGTTGACTTTTACTTTTCGTCCTTCTTTCCCCCTCTTCAATCTGTTTTTAGCTGGAAGAGAAAAGGGGGCGTATTTGCCTCCCTCCCCATCCATTAAAACCGACGCAGGCTGGAATAGGGTCTGTCTTCAAAAAATTTCGGTGGCCAGACTTTTTACCCAATTTTGTTTGATCCAAATTTTTACTGTCCATTTTTATAGTTTGTCCAATAGTTTTTTACCGTGCAATGCTCTATGAACCAATAGTTTACTTAGTTCAGTTACAATCGTACAGGTGCTCAGATTTCGCCAAAGAATGGAATGTAACCCTTAGATGCTCAAGCCGGGTCAAACTAACCCGATGATCGCCGAAAACACGTACCGCGACCTTTATGAGGCTGGAACAGTCGAACTTTAGATGTAGGTCTATACAAATACATCTGAAAAAAAGAATAAGGCATCTAATGAAAAAAAGGAGAAAATCAAATATCAACAGATCTGAAGATAGGAGAGACGCTTTTGGGTTTATTTCTTATGACTTTTCTCTCGAATCAGAGCGACAATTCATTGGCAGTATATAGCGGAGCATTTGCGAGTTCACGCATCGTGCCATAGCGCCTTCAATTTTGCAAATGCAACACGGAAATCCATCAAGCACGTATAGTTACATCCCTGCGCCGTCATCAGCGCAATCAGCGCCTTCCCTTGCTCCATTTACCTATTTTATTGGTCCGTTTGTCTTATTTTGTAGTTGTTATTCAAGCGCAACGTTAGTAAAACAGTCGAAGATTGGAGAGATGTAATGGAGCCTTGTTTTTTACCTTTTCTCCCGAATCTAGTCATACCTCATTGACGGCACAGAGCGGAGCATTGCAATTTCAGGCATCCCGCCTTTAATTTTGCAGATACAACATGGACATCCATCGAGCACGACTTTTGGTATATCTGCGCCGTCATCAAAGAGAGTCCTTTCTTACTCTATTTCCGTGTTGTGTCGGTTCCGTTCTGATTTGTAGAGGTGGTTAAAGGGCTAGGTGAGCAACACAGCCAATGTATAACATGGATTAAATTAGTTGGCGAAACTAGGTATTGGGTAAAAAAATTGGGTTAAGTGTCCAGCTACCGAAATCTACCTTGTACCGAAGGGAATGGATGAGACGAATCATATGGTAGGTGGATATTCGTTTTGGATATGCTTGAGCCTGAGTACCTACTTTTTTTCTTTGCACTATCATTCTTTGCACTTGTCTTTAGCGGTCGAGCTGGACAAGCGGACGCGTTGATAACGGCGAGTAGACACAACTATTCGAGCTCGACGGATGCCCGTGTGGCATTCAATAAATTTTTTGACTTCCGGTGCATTAGTTGAGGGCGGAAGCCGGTTGATTGATGGACGTCCGTTACGACAAACAATGGGACGCGCTTGCTACGGCGCCTTGATACAACAATACAACCACGACGGATGTCCGTATTGCGGTCAAAAAATTGAAGGCGTTTTGACTCCCTGCTCTCCGACTGAAGTGCGAAACCACGTATCTCCATTGCGGTGATTCAAAATTTCCGTTCTTATTTCATCTCTTCCATGAGAAACAATCCAAATTTACGACTTAAAATTTTGAACCAAATCTTCTCCTATCGAATACGAAAAATCATGGAGAATTCAAGTTTTATGTTGACCAGCTTCTCGAAAGAATAATATAATTTCTGAGAAAGTCTGCAACGTCGCAAATGGAGAAACGTCGTCTCACATTTTGCCCAAAAACATGTATGTATAAAATTGAAGGCATTGTGACTTTCCTCTCTCAACTTAGATTCGTCTGTAACGATAAACAATGGGACGCGCTTGCTACGGCGCCTTGATACAACTATACAACCTCGACGGATGTCCGTATTGCGGTCAAAAAATTGAAGGCGTTTTGACTCCCTGCTCGTACTACCTGTAGTTGATTCCATCGACGTACGCGTTGGTCGGCGGTGACGGGGACTTGATGCAATTTATTTGAACTTGATGGATGTCCGTATCGCACCGACTGAAGTGCGAAACGACATGTCTCCATTGCGGTGTTTCAAAATTTCCGTTCTTATTTCATCTCTTCCATGACAAACAATTCAAATTTACGACTTAAAATTTTGAACCAAATCTTCTCCTATCGAATACGAAAAATCATGGAGAATTCAAGTTTTATGTTGACCAGCTTCTCGAAAGAATAATATAATTTCTGAGGAAGTCTGCAACGTCGCAAATGGAGAAACGTCGTCTCACATTTTGCCCAAAAACATGTATGTATAAAATTGAAGGCATTGGGTCTTTCCTCTCTCAACTTAGATTCGTCTGTAACGATAAACAATGGGACGCGGTTGCTACGGCGCCTTGATACAACTATACAACCTTGACGGATGTCCGTATTGCGGTCAAAAAATTGAAGGCGTTTTGACTTTCTGCTCGTACTACCTGTAGTTGATTCGATCGACAGACGCGTTGGTCGGCGGTGGCGGGGACTTGATGCAATTTATTTGAACTTGATGGATGTCCGTATCGCACCGACTGAAGTGCGAAACCACGTATCTCCATTGCGGTGTTTCAAAATTTCCGTTCTTATTTCATCTCTTCCATGACAAACAATCCAAATTTACGACTTTCAATTTTGAACCAAATCTTCTGCTATCGAATACGAAAAATCATGGAGAATTCAAGTTTTATGTTGACCAGCTTCTCGAAAGAAAAAAGACTTGATACAATTTATTTGAACTTGATGGATGTCCGTATCGCACCGACTGAAGTGCGAAACCACGTATCTCCATTGCGGTGTTTCAAAATTTCCGTTCTAATTTCAGCTCTTCCATGACAAACAATCCAAATTTACGACTTTCAATTTTGAACCAAATCTTCTGCTATCAAATACGAAAAATCATGGAGAATTCAAGTTATATGTTGACCCGCTTCTCGAAAGAAAAATAAAATTTCTAAGGAAGTCTGCAACGTCGCAAATGGAGAAACGTCGTCTCTCACCTTGCGCATTGATATGTGAAAGGTTGAAGTAATTTTGATTCTTCTCCCTCTGCATATTGTATACGTCTTTACTGCCGTGCTAAGAAAGAAGGCCATAGGAGCCTTCAGGCGTTGCCATATTTCCTGCAATAACAGCATAATTTACTGAGAAAATTACGAATATTTTTCTTCGTTTTTTCCATACAATTTATTTCGGAATTTAATCTAAAATAACTGGATTTTGGAATTTGGAATTTGCTAGGAATATTGTGCATCACTTTTCTCTAAAATACATGTTTTATTTGCGGAAATTTGGCAACTCCCAAATTTTTATACGGTGTCCTTCCTCAGCATGGCAGTGTATAGTGATGTACAGTATGGGACGCGTTGACCACAGCGCCTTGTATTCAACCTTGGTGAATGTCCGTATTGCGTTTAATAAATTGAAGGCGTTTTGATTCTTCTGGGCACTAGCTACAATACGGCCACGCCGCTTGGGGTGCAGCAACAACGAGACCGTAACGACAGTTTCGCGCGATTTTATTTTGTAATTGTGGCTGTATGCTTTGAGATACTAGTGAAAAAGATCGTGGATGTGTAAATTAATGCCATGCGGTTTAAAGACAGATGGAGTGTCATATTACGGAAATTCGTTCACCCCTAGCATGGGGTCTGCTTTCCATGGGGAAAGCACATGAAATCTGCTGCTTTGAAGTAAATAATGTAAGTATCACTTGAATTTATTTTATAGCAATTACTCGGACCAAGGAAATTTCTTGAAAATACTATTTGCTCGAAAAAAGGGTAAATTTTATATCGTACATTCTGTGATGCATTCATACTATTTAGTTTAAGATGAATAAGTAATTTAAAGATATACCCGAACACAAATATTATGAAGAATAAATAGTATATTTCCCCGGATACGTTTCGGCTGATAGCCATCTTCAGCAAGAAAAATCCACAAAATGCATCCGGGAAAATATACAGTTAATTCTTCATAATATGGATGTTTTAGTACATCTTTTAATTAATAATTTACCTTAAATTAGTAAAACACGCAACATGTGATTCTCCAGTTACTAGTTACCTAGTACTTATTTTTATGAACAAAATAGCTCGCATGCGTTTAATGTTAGAGCCTACAGAGCTATAGACAATTTAAAAATTTCCAGATTCCCCTCTCGAATGACACTCAAAATTAAATGCCGTTTATTTTCTTTCATGATGCTTGGGATTACGCATATCGACGGTGAAACTACCAAACCACGTATCTCGTTTGCGGTGTTTAAAAATCTACGCTCACATTTTATTTTTTTGAAGTAGACCAAACCAATATCATTCCTTGAAATTTTCACAGAATTTTCTCCGCGCGAAGAGAAAAAATCACAGAAATTTTCAAGACTGGACGTTAAGTAGTTTTTCATTTAAAAAATAAAGTATGACAGGAAGTCTGCAATGTCGCAAACCGAGATACGTGGTTTGGTAGTTTCACCGTCGATATGGATTGTGCTATTATCTTGGGCAGTGCATTTAAGGAAAGAGAGAATCCTTCGTTAGTTTGAATTTCACATATTCGATTTGCATTTATCTAAACCTCCTATATTCCCTTTTTGTTATATACATAAAAAAATTTGCACTTGTGAGCTTATTTCAAAAACTAATTGAGACTTAACTAAATAAAATAGTTTATATTTCAAAGCTTAACAAACTCACAACAATGATTTTTGAGGAAAAAGTGGGAGAGGCAAGTGTACAAAATTAATTTTTAAAATCAAAATAACTATACTTAGTTATATTTAGGCTTAGTTAGGCTTACCTAGGCTTATGCGTAAGATACCACAACAGAACTTTATAGCAGACTGATCGTCTAACTGAGGATATGGATGCACAGAAAGATTTGAAAAAGAACAACACAAAATGTTTTTGGAGATAGTTTATTAATTTGATTGTACTATGAACAAAAAAAAATAAGCAAAACAGCAAAGACTCCACGATAATTTCTATGATTGAAAAATTTTGATTTACATTGATGTAGAAATTGAAACAAAAATTATTGAATTTTCGGTTTTAGAACCCGAGATGGTTCATAATTTCTGGATTCAAGATGTAGATTCATTGATTGGTACTTACTTATCAACAACAGATAGGTAAGATAATAAATTATTTGTACAAAATTGCTAAAGTTAAATGACAATTATAAAATTAAAATTGGTTAAAATATAAAATAAAAAAGTAGACCCTTAATTGATTAAATTCAGAGGGTGATGGAAGAAAAACTAACAATGCCTGAATTGAAAGAAAACAAAGAAAATAGAAATTAATCAGGCTATCAATTAATTATAGCCTATCCTGCAAACTTTTCAAAAAATGAAAAAAAAACTGAGGAAATAAGTCTTTGGTTCGAATGAACATATATATTGACGGGCACACAGTAAAAAAATGCATACCTCTGACTACAACGTCACAAGCCTCAGCTTACTATTTATCAATTATTTAAAGAAAAATTATCAACAGTTCTTCATAAAATTTTCTGTGAACTCTACTCACTCATTGAAAAACATTTAAAACAAATTTCAAGGAAATATTTTCCTCAGTTTTCTTTTAAAGAAATAAAACCTAGGTGGGTAATGGAAGGTTTCTGAATTTTGCAATTAGGTAAGATCCGCATAGTTCGACTTATGCCATCGATTCGGAGGCATTATAATGAAAACAATTAAAAAAGTATCACCTAACAAATAAATTCAAAGAATGAACAAGTGCAGTCACTTGCACTTTTTGATAAAATTTGGGAATGAAAAAAATTGACAGAGAATTAAAAGAATAACAAATTTATCTGCAGTGTTACATGAATATGGAGCCAAAATCAGTTGGATTAAAGTTGAGTTGATTTAAAAGAGAAACACATCCTTCACTCTCTTCAGAAAAGAGAAAGATAGACGAGAAGAGTGCAAAATAAATTTCCATAAAATTTGAATTTCCGTGACTCGTTACTTCAGACAAAGTCTTATTTTTCTGTTTTGAGTATAATAGTACACTACTTCCTTGAAAAAGTAAAATAGCAATCTAGTGTTGCGTAGTTCGCCATCAAAAGAGGAGGATACCTCTCAGATAGAAGATCGGATTTAATAAATTGGTGATGCAAAATCTAGAATTCAAATGTTTGGAGATAAAACTTACTCCAGTAACTCAATGAATCGGCTGCCTAAAAATATTTGCCCTATACTTTGAAGTTGATTTGTTTTTAGGATTTATTGAATTCACCTAGAATTGCTGAGATTATGACAGATATCGCAACTTAATCGTAAAAATTGTATAGTTTTTTATGAATAAAATTTTAAAACACTTCTCTAACTCGTTCTCTCTATTAAAAGGATTCCACTCAGGAGGTGTTTATTTGCCTCAGTAAAGAAAACTTTTTCTTTTTCTTTGTCTGTTTACTTTCGACCCTTCTAAGGCTCACACTTTCATCTATCAACACAAGTTAAAAATTAAGAGTCTACTTCCAATGTACAATTACACACACGCATACGCATAATTTTAGAGTGCAATGATACATGATTAGGCAATCATAACTTAAACTTTATGTACAATATCCCATTTATTTTTAATTGAACAATAATCCTGTTCAACAATTAATTACAAATTTACACTACAGCCTTACATCAGTTTTACTGTGAGCATGGCTGAGGAAAAACTTAAAAAGTGAGATTCGCACTTTTTTTCCCCAATGCATAGACCAAGGAAAAATAGAAAAGATTTTCCGAAATGACAAAGTTTAGTCAGAATAGATTGAATGGTACATGTCTGGTTCTTCATCAAAAGTCGTCAATGAATCAGATGTCTTTCAACAAAAATTTTGTTGTCTACCAGTATTTCCCATCCACCTCTTGGTACCTACTAAAATTCATTTCCACCAAACATTAAGGTGATAATTTTCCTCTTTGACAAATTGATTTTCTAGGAATGAGATACATACAAGATATTTATTGGGCGGTGGGGATAGTATTTATCTTAAAATTGCAAACTAATTGTGATCAAATTCTTCAAAATTGAGGACATAAGTGACTGAATGAAGTTAGAATTAAAGGACTTCTTTAAACTTTTTTGTGCAGGAATTAATAGCTATTCCTTCACCTCCAGACATGGCAAAATATTTCTAACTAAGTTTAGCTGGTCTCATTTTTGAAGTATTTCCTCATTCAGTCTTGCCTGCCGCATAAAACTACAGATTACTTGTAAACCATGGATTAAAGTTAATCAAAATTTACAGTTCTTACATATTTTTACATTATTTAATAATTAGGTATATACCCGCCCCACTCAAGCTGCAACTAGATTTTTTAATAGAGAGAAAGGTCATCTACTTTATCCTTTCTATCTATCCCTTGTAAGTTTCACTGGGTATTTAAATACTTAGGTAGCTAGTAGGGCACATAGTAATTCCTATAATAATTACAAACACCGACTAAGTATTACAGAGTAGAATATTAGTGTGCGCACATTTCATCTACACACACCGACAGGAGGTAGGTATATCCGTTGAGGTATTGTAACAGGTATCTCCATCCAAAATTTTTTTTTCAGTATTATGTTTGGGCAATGATTAATTTTATTTTCTAATAATTTTTGTTCTCTAGGACAATGTATTCAATGCGAATTAAGAATGAGTTAGCTGCAGCTACTTCTTTGTGAAGAGCATTCTTTATCAGCATGGATTATTTTAGGATAAAATATAAAGTGAGTATAGCATTGGGAATGGGTGCTTTCTTCAACTTATTTGAAGAACGGAGATCGCATAAAGGTTGCATTCAGGTATTCAACGATATCAAGTGACACATTTTTTTAAAAGACTATTCATATTTGTAGTTTTGAGAGAAAAAAGAGTTTTAAAATAACACAAATTTACTGTGGAGTTGCCTGTACATAAGATCAAAAAGAAAATTAGTCTGTCATTACCAATGGTATTTGGAGGGGAAAAAACTTACATTAACAATGACTGAGGACGATACATCAAAAAAATATCCAAGTCTGCATGTTCTCCTATATTTTAAAAATATATATATGGTCGAAACATGTACTACAAAAATATGGATTCTGATATTTTCATCATTGTCTTGATTTCTGAAAAATGTTCTTATTCCAAAGGTGAAAGCAGCTTGAAAGGAATAGCTGCTAGAGACCTCAATGTCAACTGAGTATCAGCAAAAGAGAAGAAAAGGCAATATTATGACTTGCTAAAAATTATCAAAATGAAAAATTAAAGCAGAAAAATCCACTATTGGTCCACATATTTGAAAATTATAAAAGAGCAATTTGTGGAAAGGCGAAGGTTGAACAAGTTACTGACAAAATACATCAGTCTGTAGAGACTAAATACAGATACAGTAAAATTGTGGGTATCACTGGGTGCAATCGAATGACTAATTTATGTAATAAAATAATTCAGTAAGTCAAGTGAGTGAAGATTTCCTTTCGGTTTTCCTAATTACTTGAAGTATTGAGATGTATGAAATAAGCTATTAGGAAGGCACTTTTCTGATTTCTTTGCAAAATATATTCAAAACAACATACATAGAGGATTAAATGACTTGCCTTAAATAAGAATAACATGAAGATGGACAAAAACTTATTTTTTTCTGAAAAGGCAATGCAAGAAAATAGACATTTCTTACATCTTCTCTTGGTGAAGCCACAAATGAATCAACAATCATTTGGAAAGTTAAAAATAATTAAAAATTGAAAAACTTGATCTAGGAAGCTCATGACTAAAAAAAGTTGGAAAAAAAATGGACCATGGAGAATAAACAAAAGAATAATGCGTTTAAATTAGCTTGGTACGTGCAGATACTGAAAAGAGGTATATATACCTGGTTAAGTTAGGAATTTTTACAAAAATAGTTTACTCCTAAAATAAAGAGATAAATTTCTAAAACTGATTGGGGAGCTATCACATAAGAGGCAAAATAAAGACCTAAGAATAAATTCAGGAATTGAGACATCAAATAATTTTGAAATTTTCCCATAGAAAAAAAAAAACCCTCCATTTAACAAATTATTTTATGTTGCAGAGATTTGTTTAGATCAGAGGCAAAGCAAATTAAAATTGATCTCTACAGACAACGCTTAGGCATTCTGATCATCTCCGCGATTAACTAACATTCATCCAAAAATCAGTCTCTTTTCATAAGTTTAGCTGTGGTTCAAATTACAGACTCAATAATTAAAATAGATGCCAGGCACTAATAATAATTTCCCCTTTTCTTCTGAGATAATGTACCTTACAAAAGTTGTTGAATAAATGGCAACCCCATGGAGATGGAGAGATGCAGTAAAAATAAATTAAAAAATAATTCTTAATTGTTAAAAAAAATTCAAAACAGATAAGCAATTGCCTATTGCCAATTAAGAGAATTTAAATGGTTTTTCCATCCCACATTGTGGTGATACATACTCCTACTAGAGAATTTGTTCCAAATGAAGAGAAGTCACAAGAAATTCCTATTCAATGCTCATTTTACCCTTGATCTGTCTTCGCTTGGAATTTATATTGATGAAGCAAAGACGAAAATTGATAAAGATTCCCTACAAATGCAGATGTTACCAGTTTCAATTGGTTTACGACCCTTACAGCTTTACTTTTTAAAGAAATTAGAAAACATTTTCAAAACTTGTAAAAACATTTCAAATACAAAACACTTAAAAAGCCCTTAAAATATCTGAGTTGGAAAACCCTTAATTTTAGTTTTTGACGTCACACATTTTGCATATTTTGTGTTTTATATTACCTATAATGTAAGTGATTTTTGAAATTTAATAAAATTTACTGTGGCAGGTGGGAATTGCAAAGCGCACTAGAGGACGCTGTAAAAAAGGCAAAATGCATTTGTACAAAACTTTGATGCCAAAATTTTTTCTTAACATTTTCCAACTGTCGCCTAAATTTTTCTTAAAAAGAAAAAAAAGGGTCTTTTAACTCCTATACATTTTAATGATACGCTTTTTAAGGTCCGAATTGAACAGTTGATGCTTAGCCTGCTCTAAGGGGTAGGTGTGCACAGGCAGTATACCTATGACATCTTTATCATATTACGCCAGTTTTATCTCTTTGTAAAAGGAGAAACAAGTTATTTAAAATAATACTTACATATATACACATACAAGTGAACAGATATTAAAATACAAATTATAAATCAGAAGCTCAATCACTAGTGAAACTAAAACATTTTTGGTAGGTATATTTACAATGTGTTTCGTTAAAACTGAACTGCTTGGATAATTTTTAACGCTTACCTAAACTTTGAAGCCTACTGAATTTTGTTCCAAATCAATAATGTCACCATGATAGTCTTGAATAAATGGGTGATTACGCATTTTCATTGTATGTACTTCTTATTAGATTTTTTAATTTTTTTTTAGATTTTTTATGGTATTTCTTTACATTTACCATTGAGGTAATAAAATTCAAATTAGCTCAGCTGCTTGTTCCTTTTGAACCAAAGAGTGAAAAAATGTTAAACAGAGATCACCTGATCCTTGATGATAATTGGGGGATTTAAGAAGCATGAGTGATGAGTGAATACACTGTGAGTGTATTAGTTAGATATACTACTTGAGACCTTGAACTTTTGGTTCTCACCAGGCCAATAAACAATGAGTAATTTTTAATTCGAACTTCCCATTAAAGGAGTTCACAATCTGATACTGCTATAATTAAGATGAGCAATAGGCTAGGAGAGGACAAATTTATCAGTCGATTAGCATATTAAGTACATTCCAAAAAATCTGCTCAGTCGGGTGGGAAACAAGAAATCACAAATCACAAGAGTACCTAGTTACAATTTTCGGATGAAGTTTACGAGAAGACAGTTTTCCAAAAAAAACAAAAACTTTTTTCTGCCTCTAATTGAGAATTGACATCTGCAATTTTTATAAACTGTAGGGCACTGAATACATAAAAAAGCAGTCTCGACTATCTCAAAGGACTTTCGAGATCATTTGTGTTATCAAAAATCCACCAGTTCAAATTTTAACATCATAAATAACAAGAAAAATGTAAACATAGGAGATAGAACTGAATCGACACAGACCATTGAAAAACTAAATAACTGAATTGTGCGTGAAGCACTACAGGAAAAGTTGACAGCGATGACAGCTATTGGTCAGGATTCACCTTGGTAAACTAGAGCTTGTAACGGTTTCAGCAAAATTTGCTACTGTAGCTAAATCTGGAAAAACAGATAAAGATTGATATTATTTTTTTAGAATAGGTGAGCAAAGCCTACACAATGGCACTGGCATCTGAGAAAAAGTGGTTGCGACAAACGTTTGGGTCAAAATAAACATTGCAGCGATGTTTTCACAAAATTTTAAAAACATCATTTGGTGCAGTGCTGAGTGGGACAAGACAAAAAATTGATGAAAATCATAGCTGGTTTTTGCAAAAAAGGATGAGATGATGAGAGAGACCGTAGCTCATTATAAACCGCATTTATGATCAAAATTCAAATGGGTAAAAAATCAATTTTCACTCGGGATTCTCCTAAATTTTAGTTGTTTTTCAAAGGCCAATCTTGGTTGTTCCAGTGTTCAGATGCCCCAAAATTTAATTTTACCAAATTCCAGAGAGACATTTTATTCAATTTCTCATAACAATTTAATAAACCATCCCACTTGATTTTTAAAAATATTTACTAACTTTAATCTGAATTCTTAGAGAATTCCTCAAGGAACTGTGATTTTTATCCTCACATTCGAGAGAATGTAATCATTTCAACTTCAGAGGTCAAGGAGAAATGTGAATGTCTGCCCTCTTGGCTATGCAGTAGTATCAGCCATCCATGGTAGATGCTTTTCAATCCATTGGTTTAATTGTATTGTAGCAAAGCATGAGACTGCAACAAGCGTTTACTTCCAAAATTTTTCAGTGTGATTTTTCTGCAGCTTTTTTGCTCATTTGACATTTAGGAAGGATTTTTGACTTCCGATAAATTATTTAGAACTATCAGTCTGCAGAGACCAATTTCTAAGGTTCCCTGACTGCTAGTTGCCAAGAAATTTTTGGACTAATCATCAAAATTCATTGTTTCCTGGCTAAAAGAACGTAACTGCATTTCAATATTGCAAAATTTCCACTTGCAAACGAAATTCTAATTAAAAAACTGTTGCACATTTTGAAATGAAAATTTTACCGATTTTTCCTCTGGTTGCACACAATAATCAGCAACATTTGCGACAGCCACTGCACAAACATACCTATTTCTGTGAAGAATAGGATTATGTACTTATATGAATCAATTTTACAACCTTGGAGTGGAGTTACATTCCTTCATCTAAGAGATGACACATTACACACTGATCTGTTCTACTTACCTTGTCTAACAGTTCCACCATCCCAGTTCCTCCCCCCCCCTCCACTTTCATACCGCTAGATAATTGTGAAAACTATTGAATAGTGGTCTCAAAAACGGTTCAAAGTTTCGAACTTTTGGTAGACATCTATGATTACTTAGTAGGTATTCATTCCGACAAAAAACCATCCATACATTTTCCAAGTTTTCACAGAATACCTCTCTTATCAAGATGCAGAAAAAATTATGCCCAATTCCAAATAATAAGTCAGCTCTTAAGACATCTTCGCCGATGCCGCTAAAAACGATGAAAATTGTGAACTTACCATTGGAAACAGGGACTAGCAGCAGAGAGAAGCCACTACGGTAACAAGCAATACTAGGGCTGATATTGTTGACCGGACACCTGCTCCAGTTCCATCCTTGGATTCTGCAAATTGAAAAATTGGAAAATCAAAGCAAACTTTAATTTGGTATGAGCAATTTTGTCTTTAACTGTGAGGTACCTACTTAGCATTAACTTAGCTCGAATTGTAAGCATGGCTCGCAATAAAATGCGAGTACACTACATGGTAAAATTTTTGTTATTGCAACAGAGTGTTTTGCATGCTGCGTATTCACTAATTGAAGGGGCTTTTCTCTGCCCATCTGCTTGCTAGCCTTGTAGCAGCTGCCGAAATTCTCTTCGAGAGGTAATTATTAGCAAGTCAGTAGTGCCTCATTATCTCTCCAGAAAACCGGAGGACCATGAAAGGAATGAGCCGATAATTGAGGAATTGTGCTACAAGTGATAGAGATGGTTACTTCCTCTGTGTAAGAAATCGTTTGCGATGTAGTAACTACAAAATGTCGGATAATGTAAGGCAAGGGTGATAAATCGTTCCTTGTGCACTATGGAGTTACAGGGAATGTAGTTCGTTTTTTGAAGAATGTGGCCCACATTGGGAAAGTAAAGAAACCTTTTCAAATCCCATCCACATTCTTGCAGAATATTCGTAAGGCTATATATACTACTTTGATTACCGCTAAAAAAATACTCACTAATATTTTCCAAAACATCCGGTGATGCTGAATCTGATTGAACTGCAAAACAAAGAAAATATATATCAGACAAAAATATTTTTTCAAATACAAAATATACATTTGTGCACATAGGATTCCATATCAGATAGGAGTGTCTGTAAGAGTACTTGCTCTTCAAATGTAATTTTAAAAAGTAATCATGATAATATTTCTCTTAGAGATCTGAGGTTGATACCCTCTTATCAAGAAAGTGTAAGTTTTACAATTGATGCAAGGCATTAAATAAACAGATTTAGAGCAAGGGAAAAGTTTTAATGGTGATAATTTTAGGCACCTGTCACTGAACAGTAGGAGTTAATTTGTTAGAGATTTAACTGAGCCTCTGAGCTCTTAAGGAAAAGAGAAAATTCTAAAAAAGAAAAATGAAGGGGGAAAGAATCCTGGGTCTGAAAATTATTTTTTTTTTTCTTTTTTTTTTGTAGATATACATAGAAATAAGTTTTTAAAGGAATGAGTATTATTTCTTTATCAATATTAGTAGAACTAGGATAACCTGTCTCTATCGTTATTCGAAATTTTTATTCTCAATTATTTCTTCAGACAAAACCAAACCCGACTTTATGATTCGAAGTTTTAAAGGGTACCTATTCTTTAGATTCAGAAAAAAAATTTAGAAAATTTTTAAGGAGTAGTGTTTTTCAATTTCCATTTGATAAAATGAAGTATGAAAAGAAATCAGTGACATTGCACACTTGGAGAAATGTTATTTTTCAATTTTTGAATAATATGTGCAGGGGAGGGGGGGGGGGGGACCAACATCACTTTTTGGCAGAAGTTTCTGCCAGAAATTCAGCAGTTTTTTATCCACCAAAAATACATATTTTAAAAATATTTTGCCTGCCCCATACTTTTTTCAAAGCATAAAAATAAAAATGGGTTTGAAGCCCATTTGGTGCACAAAATAATGAGAGAGAGAAAACAAAATTAACTCAGCACATTTATGTTGGTGAGAGCATGCAAGAGAAAGAAACAAGTCAGAGCTCATAGCAGAAAAATCAGTGCAGTCGCTGCAGATATTTAAAAGAAACCGTTGCTTTAATTGCTTTGCAGAAGTGTTAGAACAGAATTCACCACCATGTCATAGGAAGGCTATCTAATGAACATATGTTGCAGTAATTGGCACTATACTTACGATTTTTACCTGAAAATTTTATCTTAAAAAAAAAGAAGCTAAAGATAATGAAACCACAATATTAACAGAAAATTTAACATAGTTTACAAGGATACCGGAGAAGGAGGAGAACAAAAGGAGAATCAGGGACACGAGGATGAGGATCCTTCACCAATAAAAATGTACCGTACCAAAACATTTTTCAACCAAAAAAGTTATGAAAAATCAAATACTTTGATCAAATCTATCTTTTACAAAAATTTACTCAAATATTAAAACACTATAAAAAAATATAAAAAAAAAGAGGTGGGTACTGATATAAAATTCAAATGAGTAAAAATACAAACAATGAATGAATGGGTGGGTAAACAAGAAAGAACAAAACTCTAGAGGATTTAGACGTGTTTGTAGAACGAGAAATAAAGGTACCTATTAAACACAAGAGAGAGGAATAAGTAAGATGATTAAAAACATGACAACAAAAGACAAAGTGGGTATGCATCCCCTGGTTCTAATAACTAGGATGCATACTTCCCTTAAATAGAGTTAATTTTAATAAATATTTTTTATTAGATATTTTACTGGTTTACTCCTTAATACGATGAAAAGTTTGCTTAGCTGTAATTTTTACCAGCAGGTTTAAATTTACATGAGGTATTCCACCTATTTCTGGAAATCCGCTAAATTTTTCATTAAAAATAAATGTTGGTAGTAAAAATGTATTGGAGTTAGGTCTAGGGTTCCCAAAAATTATCCCAGCACAGATTGCAATAAAATGCAATTACATGGTAAAATTATGGCTACTGCGTGTTGTGGATGTTGCCTATCTACCAATTGAAGGCACACACTTCATTGACAATTTTCTATTGCAATCACCATGCATCGAAAGCAAGGCACATGGGGAACAGCTCTGTCCATGAGGTTATTTTTTTGGTGAATTTGTACAAACGATGAGCTTTCAGTTTACAAGTTTCATGATTCAAAAATACTTCGAAATATTCAACCAACTTCCCCAATAACTAACAAAATTAGAACATGAAAATTGAATGGAGAAGTAACCATCCTATCATATTAGAACACCCCATATTTCCTACATTCTTCCTACATTTTAGAAGTTTTTACTTGGGTACAGGCTTTTTAGCGTCCTTGTTACTGGGTTTAGAAAACGAAAGTCAAAAATAGAAACTAATAAATATATACATTAGCTTCTGGTAAAAATTGGGGCTGGAAAGTTGAGGAGCTGATCAGAAGGTCAAAATAAAGATATGAACTAGGTACATATGTTAAAATTCAGCCGCCGATAGAATACAGGTTGAATGCAAACTTCACAACTGCAAGTTAAAAATGTGAAAAATGTCAAGAAAAGTAAAAAGAATTCTGCACTAGCAAGTTTTCAAAAAGCATTGCGATGGCAAAACTCCCAAACCACGAATCTCAGTTTGCGACATAGCAGACTGCCTGTCATACTTTATTTTTTAAATGGAGAACTTCTCAATGTTAATTCCTAAAAACTTCCATGAGTTTTCTCCCCTGTGCAAAGTAAATTCTGCAAAAATACCAAAGAAAATTTTTGATCCATTCTCCTTCAAAAAAAGTAGACAGAAGTACCTAGTGATTTTTAAGCACCGTAAATGAGATACATCGTTTGGGTATTTCACCATTGATTGCCGCTATTTTTAATAGCAAATCAGTTGCAATATCCAACTTGGATTATAGTCAAAGATATTTGGACACCTGCAGTAAGGAGGGAAATATAACAGCTATCACTCTGGTGCCATGTAGGTATTGAGTTGTAGCGGCTACTTTGTACAGCTTTTAGTAGATCAGAGAAAAATAACACTGAAACTTAATCTTCAAAATGTATCAAATGAAAAAAGGCTGTAAAATTTTCCACTTTATGTTGCGTCTGCTATTGAAAAAAAAAAAAATTACCTCCAGCAAAGTAGTGTTTCTCGGAGAACTTGGACCAACCATATGTATTCATTGCCCTCAGAACAACTTCATACTTTGTATTTTCTACATCTGCAATTGCATGTTCTAGCTCATAAATATTACCACTGACAGCATTCTGGACTGGCAATCGAACTGTGTGGAACTTTTCTGGGTTCTAAAATAAAAAAAGAAAGATAGAAAAATGTAATGAAAAATGTGTGTAAAAATATGTTTCCTATTAGATCTCATACTGTGTTGGCCAAAGTGCAAAATCACAAACCTCCATTGCAGTGTTGCAAAGTTTTTGCTCCTACTTTATTTTTTCAAAGAGAAACAAGCCAACTTTATAGCTTGAAATTTACACAGGATAAACTGTTGACAGAGAAAAAACAAGGAAGTTTTCGAGGAACTTCATTGAGCAGTTTTTCAAGGGAGAAATGAGGGGGCTTGGAGGACAAGGCTTGCAGGTGCAGTTTTTGCTATTTCAAGAAAAACATGTTTTCAGTTTAAAAATTACATGGAGCCTTATGGTGGAAAGAAAGTTTAAACTCAGATTAACTCATTTTTTTTATGTTTTAAAGTTTGATTTTAGATGTGAATTTTTCACAGAATATACTTTCGAACTACTTTTGGTTGAGTTCATAAATATCCCAGTTTTTTTTTTTAAAAAACTGCCATTATGCACCTTGTCCTCCAAGCTCCTTAAACACAGCAGTATGACAGAAGGTCTGCAATTTCGCAAACAAAGGTACATGGTTTCACACTTTGGCCTTTGATTTGTGGCTGTTCAAAAATAACTTATGGAGGGCTGGCTTGCTAAGTTTTTGCCCCAAAAGTTTGATAGTGCATTAATAAGTTAAAGTGGTTGAAGAAGTACATTACCTATAATAATGTGCCTAACATAAATACTGTGTAAAATTTGTTTAGAGAACATACCTAATTATACTCCATGAATGGAAAACGTCTGATTTATAATGATATAATTTTAAAATTGGCCAAAATGGTAAAAAAGATGAAAATCTTTTGCACCCAATGGTTTCTTTCTGAATCATATATCATGAATGCACAGCTTGTCGTCTCTTGCGATGAAATATAATATCTTGTTTGAGTTGATGCAGTATACTTATGTTTTATTGAAATTTTATTTTTTTGTAGGAGAACTGTTACCTACAGGAATTTATTAGAAATTTCCAGTGATTATTCCAGGGCCGGATTAAGGGGGTGGCCACATGGGCCGCGGCCCATGGCGGCGAATTTTGCAATTTTTTTTTAAATGTAGGTATAAAAATAAAATTTCAAACGGGAAAAGGCGACAAAATCTTGCATTTCCTGTGAGTATTGTAATTTCTAATTTTGTCGTTTTGTTGCGATACAAAAGACAGCACCTTTAATTAGTCGAGTTATGAGAGAAACCAAACACGCAATTTGGCCAGAACGCTCATTTATGAACATTCTTGGCCGTTTTGGTCTGACATTGTAATCTGAATTTTGTCGATGACATTTTTGTGTCAGAGGGTTGGCTGCCCTTTCATTGGTCTAGTTGAGAGAGAAACCGGACACGTAATTTGCCCTGGAGCGGCGCGGCGCAGAGAGCAATGGTGACGAGGACTTGAGATGAAAAGGAGAGGCTCTCGGTGCGGCGCGGCGGTCGACATGTAACACATATTAGCGCCTACAAGACTGCATGAATACTTCACGCACGGCGTCAAACACAGTACGGTCAGCAGCGCAGCGGTCGCCGTGTAACGCATAGCGCCTTCAAGACTGCATGAATACTTCACGCATTGCGTCAAACACAGTGCGTTCAGCAGCGGTCGGCGTGAAAGGCATAGCTCCTACAAGAGAGTAGGAATACTTCACGCACTGCGCCAAACAAAAAGCGATCAGCACGGCACGGCACGGCGGTGGAAGTTAACATTATTGAACCACATTTATGATTGTTCTTTCATAATTTTTTCGTTCATTTCTTATTAATGGAAGGCACCGTCCACACAGAGACAGGTTTACGGAACTTAACTTTCGCGCCAAGTTCCGTGAACTTTTGCCAGTAGTATTGACAGGGCTTCCGCAAAAAATGTATCCAACACGAGTAAACGCGTCTTATGCATCCCTCTCCCTCCGGCACGTTCACTTGACGGTTTTTATTGATGTTTCAAAACGAATGAGATGGGGGCGGCAAAATACAGGCGGCCCATGGGCGGCAAGTAGGTAAATCCGGCCCTGGATTATTCTTTACCTACATTTTTGAAGAAAGATAGTAAAATTTTCAGATGAATCCGTTCAATGGTTCACTCACAATAAAATAAAATGTACTTAGAAATACCACTGCATTGCAGACAAGATAGGTAAGTTTCTTCGTGCAAGAGACAACGAATTATTTCCTACTTCGAAGTACCTAAAATGTTCTTCTTTCTTGCCAGCCTTTAAATAAAACTCGCTACATCTTGTCTTGATTTCAAAAATGAATTTATATTCCTGAAAAATTTCTCTGTGGAGGAGATGTGTGTTATGAACATTAAAGGTTTATTGTGGTCTTACTGTGCATTCACTGCTACTTACTGTGCTTTTCCAGTATTTCAACTCATACTCTAGAATGGGAGAGCTACTGACGATCTTCCACTTGAAGTTGGACCATGGGTTCTTAGTTGAATTGGTTACTTGCTGAATTACTGGTGCCAGAGGAGTTCCTAAAGTATGAAAATTACACATTAGAACTCACATAATGCACCAATTGGAAAATTGTTTTTCTACTAAATATTGAGGACTAAATTTTGGTGAAGCTTCATTCCACAACTACTATTGTAAAATCAATTAACTTGGTTAAAAAAGCCATACTAACTAGCTGAATATTAACTAGAGAGTGGGTAAGATAAAGTTTGCTTCAGAAGAGATGGACCCAACGGTTGTAAAAATCAAAATACATTTTTAGAGGCTCACGCATTTTCATTTTATCCTGATTCAAAGCAACAAGTGTAGAAAGTCTTTCATGGATTAAATCAGTCAAGAAACAAGTAACTTCCTTCATACAGATAGAAGTATTCTTCTCATTTAAGAGCCTGTTACCTCTATGGAGATAAGGAAATATGAATGATTGAAACAGGTTTTTCTTCTTATTCTCTGATGGATATTGTCGAGCACGGTGAAACAAATATTAGATACCAACGAACAGGTTGTAATTTAGAATAGCATAGAAGTATCCATGTATCAATGACTTACATCCAAAAAACCGTTGTTTGCTGTTCAAAGAAAGTTATGTGCCTTGAATGCTTAATAACAATGAGAAAATATATGAGAGGCAAATAATGAGTGCTTTAAGATTATCGCAGGTTTTGAATTCTACTTCCTTTGAATTAATTAATTTTGAAAAAATTAATATTTTTAAGTTAGGTACTCTCTTCCTCTTTACATGAAAAGGCCACCTCTTCTGATACAATCTTTAGAAATTGTGAAAATTAGTTATTGTCATTCAAAAAAAGCCATTCACCAATTAAACAGAATAAGAAAGAGTTTTCCCAACTGCTTATGACTATTCGGATGGAGACATTTGGTAGAGCAGCCTCGAAAATAAATAAAATTGCAGGGTTAAGAATTTTACTCAAAAAGTATATAAGTACTTACACTTGGCCTTATAAAATTTAGGTAGAATATCTCTCTCTGACAAGATGATTTTCGGAGAATTTATTTTTTATTTTCGATTATTTCAAAGAAGTTACCTCAACCGTGCTCCTTTTCTTAGTTAGGCTTTCGAGTGCCCACATATTGATTACGACACTTGTACTCAGATAATTAAAAAATAAAAATTTAGATATTAAGAAACCCACGATAACAGCGAGGCTTTACCCATTGTTTCATTTTTCAAGTGACACAGATCACAATGCAATACAACTGCATCGTAAAATAATCACTACCACATCAACGTGTCGTGTATGTTGCCTATCTACTGATTGAAGGGGCACTTCTTACTTAGACATATTGCGAATAAATAGAGATAAGTTGCCTTTTCTTTCCCATTAAAACGGTCCATTTTTCTGATATATGGAATCTTCCTAATGATGGTCGGCACTTACAGAACAAACTATGAAAAACTTGCAATTTCATGTTAAAAAAATTGTAATTTTATTGCATTAAATCGCAATTGAATTTCAATGCTTCCATTGCAGCAATTTGCAACTTGGGTCAAGTATACGGTTTCCCTGTACGTAAATAATTTCTCCTAGGAAAATAGTAAAGGCTCCAAGTTAGGCATGATAAGTAACAGAAGGCATTTTCCCCCTCTTCTTTCTTTTAAATGATTCTGGGACAGTCTCCGACAAAAAATAATATGAAAAAAATGGCAGAAAAAAATAAATAAGTTAGAAATGTATTAATTCTTCTCCTCACCAAAAACTTCAATTTTCCTCTGAGTTTCACCATATTCATTCGTCGCGACGCAAGAATAATTTCCAAAGTCTGATGAGTCATTAATGTCAACCGTCAAAATGTGTTGATTTCCTGAATTCGATAATTTATATCGAGAACCGTCATCAATGACCTCAGTCACCTTACCATTCATTTCTTTGAACCATGTCACCTACGGAAATAATTTGATTTTACAGAGGCGAAAATTTGAGAAATACTTAAATTTTAGTTAGGTAAAAACAAATCCATTAACATTTTAAACCTAAGTATTTGCTTGAAAAAAATTCAAGTGGATAGGGAGAGGAATTAGGAGAAGTAGCAAAGTGTATCCAATCTTGAATTGCTCTATTTGACTGGTCACTCGTAAATTAATGTCGTTGCAGCACATTTTGTGTGATGCATTTAATTTATTTTTCTTGTGATAAAAAAATGCGAACTCTGCGACGGTTACTCTTAAGAATGATAGAAGTTGTCATAATTATGTGAAAAAGATGCGATGACATTTTATTACTTTAAAAAGCATTAAACAGTGAGACACCTGGCCCCAAATTTCGTCTTATTTCATACACAGTACCTAATGCGATATCCATCGACTAGTCCAAACCGCATCAGCGGCAAAATAAAGGCGCTAAGACAGATTTAAGCGCAGTCGTTACTTATCCTGAGAATATTTAAGTAACGAGGGAAGGACCGACATAATTCGGCCCCTAGTCTTTCTGGCTACTTTGATGTAACTTTTGACTGAGGAACTCCACAATACTGCCGTGCTAAGGAAGAACGCCGTATGAAAATTCGAAATTTGCCAAATTTCCTTCACTAAAATTTTTATTTTTGAGAAAATTTATGAATATTTCTCCCTGAAATTTTCAGGAACTATGGTTGAAATTGAGAACAAAATTATCTGAAAAATTGGAATAAAAATTTTCATAATTTCACCGGGAAAGTCGTGTTTTATCGAGGGAAATTTGGCAACGCCTGAAGGTTCATACGGCGTTCTTCCTTAGCACGGCAGAATACGGCTCCGTCTCCAGCAGGGCCACGTAAAGGAGGCTTTTCGTCTCGTGATGATATTCTTGAAATTTTCTTGCAATCGAAATCATTTGCTGCTGTTATTAATTTTTTCTTCTTCTTTTTTTATATTACAGGATCTACATCTTACATCTATGTTTACGGGAATAAATTTGTGTTTCTTTTCTCTTTATAACATCGCACATCCAGTAGGAGTAGGATTCAACTGATCGATTTAAAAGCATTAAAATATTGGCAGTATCCAAACCAAATATTACTTTTGGAGTAGGATGTCCATGAACAGTACATATGAGCTCTGCGTCAGTATTTTCGGCGGTGTTTATGATGTCTTTTTTGGCCGCAATTTCAGGAGCAACTGAAAGAGAAATAATAAGAGATTCTAAATTGCTCTCAGTTTAAATAATTGTTGTTGTTTAGATTTTAGCGTCAGGTATCATGGAT
>NW_017547114.1:3502451-3519304 GCF_001854935.1 Bemisia tabaci
TTACTCTTAAGAATGATAGAAGTTGTCATAATTATGTGAAAAAGATGCGATGACATTTTATTACTTTAAAAAGCATTAAACAGTGAGACACCTGGCCTCAAATTTCGTCTTATTTCATACACAGTACCTAATGCGATATCCATCGACTAGTCCAAACCGCATCAGCGGCAAAATAAAGGCACTAAGACAGATTTAAGCGCAGTCGTTACTTATCCTGAGAATATTTAAGTAACGAGGAAAGGACCGACATAATTCGGCCCCTAGTCTTTCTGGCTACTTTGATGTAACTTTTGACTGAGGAACTCCACAATACGGCTCCGTCTCCAGCAGGGCCACGTAAAGGAGGCTTTTCGTCTCGTGATGAAATTCTTGAAATTTTCTTGCAATCGAAATCATTTGCTGATGTTATTAACTTTTTCTTCTTCTTTTTTTATATTACAGGATCTACATCTTACATCTATGTTTACGGGAATAAATTTGTGTTTCTTTTCTCTTTATAACATCGTACATCCAGTAGGAGTAGGATTCAACTGATCGATTTAAAAGCATTAAAATATTGGCAGTATCCAAACCAAATATTACTTTTGGAGTAGGATGTCCATGAACAGTACATATGAGCTCTGCGTCAGTATTTTCGGCGGTGTTTATGATGTCTTTTTTGGCCGCAATTTCAGGAGCAACTGAAAGAGAAATAATAAGAGATTCTAAATTGCTCTCAGTTTAAATAATTGTTGTTGTTTAGATTTTAGCGTCAGGTATCATGGATGAAAATTTCAGGTGAAAAAATTCAACGTCTAGACTTGAACATTAAGGTTTTAAAATAACTTCCTACTGGTTACCTACTTATTGGATACAAAATTTCATTTTCCGATCTCGTACATGAATAGCCAAGGCCATTGTGGCAAAGGAAGTATAGATCCACCTTACTTCTTCATTTTCTTCTTTGCAAATTGGCTTTGTGACCAATTTGAACACTCCGGAGGTAGAGACGCTTATGATTAAACAATCTGTCGGTGGCCCCTATAACGTGGGTTCAACCACCTTTCATTATCGAATTGAATTCACAAATCAGAAATTATCTTTATTGAGGGATGTTGCAAGAAGAGAGATAATTTAATATTCTTCTTGAATATGAATTTAAAAGAAAAACCCAGAATGGCTACCCCACTGCCCAACTCACGCTTTTCCAGAGTAAGGTCTTCTTAGCTGTATCACGCAGACAGACAACAAAGAGGGCTGACGGCATTGAGAAGATTTTTTTTTATTTTAAAGTTTCAACTTCAAATACCACGCAAGTGGTAATCCTGCACTTTCAGCTAGAACCCCACCCCTCAGTCCCTACTATACAACCAGCCAGAGGCAACCGTTATTTAAGACCATCGAACTCGGGTCGCCTAGCCGGGAATCGAACCCGGGACCTCCTGGTTATGGAGCCAGGGCTACAATCACTTCACTGCAGGAGGCCGACAAATAATGGCTTTCATTCAGCTCTCGGCAAAAAATTGAGGGCTGAACTTACACAGGTAAGGAAACTATTCCAAAATAGTAGATCCAAAAAAAAAGGACTTACACAGAACTATGACTTCAACGGTAGCACTGGGACGATCAGTGCCATTAAGTCCATTATCTGCAGTACATTCGTAGAATCCAGAGTCGGTGCGATCCACTTTTGCGATGGTGAGTTCATCACCTCGATGCTCAACAGGACGCGAGTCTCTCCTGTGCTTGTGAATCCATTTTACTTCGGGAATTGGAGATCCCGTTACTTCACACTTCAAGTGGAGAGGGCTACCTTTTTGTACTTTATGTACCCCGGAAGGTTCAATTTTTTGGATAGCTGCAGGAACTTTAAATACGAAGAAAATTATGATTACGTGCAGAGTGCAAAAAATATTTTACACACAGTTACCATGTTCAATGAAAAGGGGCAAAAAAGCTCGAGAAAACGAAATGATTCGATTTTAATTACCTACAATGTTCTTACGTTTTGAAAGAAAATGTGTGAACTTTTTTATGATTCTTTCTCCTTCATTATTTTCATTTATTTATGTAACTTTAAGGTTGAAGAACATTTAAAGTTCCTCAAAATTCACTGGAAATTGGAGGGACATTTCCTTGGAAAATACGGTTTGAATAATACATATAGAACGATAAAAAAAACTTGGTGACTCAAAAACATTTCGACAAAAATTCAGCAGCCTTGAATACAGAGACAACTGTATTGGTTTTTTTTTTTTTTTTCAATTCTGAGACTAATTCAATTCCTTCCCATTGAACAATCTGACCATGATAGAGGATAAAAAAAACTTGTGAGGAAGCAGAAAATGATGCCAAATTTTACGCCATGATTGTGAGTTTAAATACACATGCGTGATATGAATGACGATAAGAGTAAGCTAATATAAAAAAGACCCACCGCAGAATGTAACTAAGTACAGAAAAGCTTCTGTTGATGAGGGTATCTCTCTTAAACCTTTTCCAAAATAATATCAGCCAACATTAACTAATTACTATTTTCAGTTACAGTGGCAACACCAGAGCTCTAATGGTGCAAAGCATGCACAATTCAGCAAAAATAAGAAAAAAGCACGCAATGCAAATAAAAATTAGTACTGCTCAAAAAATGGAATCACGTGGTCCTCTTAAACTTTCGTTCAAAAAAAGAATGAGGAAAGCGGTGAACATGCATCCAACGATTAAAATTTTAGAAACAAAAAACCAGATATATTGTTGAAAGCCTTTCTAAGCCTAAAAATCAAAAGATACTATTGACAAGAAACCGAGGTATATACATACATACAAATGTGCTGAATTAATGATATTTTCATTTAAAAAAAAATAGGTAAGTTGGGGGCAGGCGTAGTAGGTGGCTATTGATGAACTTTTTTCAAGAAGTAGGTACCTATTCCTCTCCTCCTAGAAGACTCCTTCAAATTCACGGAACTAAAGTTGAGCAAAAAATGAAAATATAAAGGGGCGGGATTTTTTCTCTCTGCTTGATGATGCATGCTCGAGCTCAATTTCTTCTTTCTTTGGCATCAGGAATTGGTACACAAACGCATATAATTAAGGCCAAGGGGCTCCTAACATATGTTTAAGGCTCTATTCATATCTAAAGACTTTAAGATGTTACAGTTCTCTGTTCTGCCGGCAAAAACGAAAATCTCTTCAATATCATCCCAAAGCAGATAAAAGGGATTCGATGGGGGGGGGGGGGGGAGATGATCAAGTTTTAGCGGAATATAAGAATAAGTTTCATCATTGGTGATAAAGGCCTGGGCCCAATCTGGATGTATGGAAGGCTAAGATACTTACGCTTCACTTCAAGTTTATGTGAGATATGTGGCTGATGTGTTTGGGTCAGGAGCAGTTTGCAAGTCCAGATACCGGCGTCGGCTGAGGTTACATTCGTAATTTTTAGATTATAAATGCCTGTTTCTTCCAGTTTACTAGTTAAATTGAACCTTGTGTTACTTTGATCAAATTTGTAAGCTCCGATGAATAATTGCTGGCTATTCATGAGCCACATGGTCTGTGTATTTCCTGCAAAAAGTAAATATAAATGTAAGATCGACGATTAATTGGCGGGCGCTTGTTACCAAAAATTGGATTTTAAAACTATAAATCATAATTTTAATGCGTAGAATGTTACTGACATTGAAATGATAAATAACACTGACTGGAAAAGCCCATGGAGAAATCATTTGAGTTGCTGTGAAAAAATACGTTGGAAAAAGGGGTAGATCATTGAAACCTTCTGTTCCGACTATTAGTCAAAGAGAAATTTACCTGGAATTGCTTTATTTATTTTTTTTTAAGAAGAAAAAAACCCGGTGCTTCCTCTGGAACGAGAAATAATGATGACAATTGACTGATTCAGGAATTACGTCATTCAATATAATATTGAAGCCTTGGTTCAAACTAAAACAAACTATCATATAAACACGATAAACTTTTATTGCAAGAGACCTTCAGACGCATTTTGCCACTATGACGCGAAGGGTGCGAATCAGAAACTAGATTATGTGGCTTTATACATTTGAACCATGATGTAGCCACTAAATCAGTGCTTGGTGACAGGTAGTGTTTAAAAAATGGTATCGTTGAGAAATGAAGGCGCAATATTCAGAGTCAAAAATAGGAAATCAGCGTTGTTCATCACCACTGGCTCTTTGATTCTCGTTTCTCTACGATCAACCTCCTACCCTGTTGGTGAATGACGAAGAGACAGCCAATTCAAACGTTTGTCGGGTAGCTTGCACCAGAAAATAGATGCTCGGGAAGAATTGAGATTGAATCAAATTTACGGGACCGTACGCCAGATAGGATATTTCCGATTCTATCACGAAAGGAAATAATTCAGAGCGATTTTTGGCGAGTATAGTCAAAATCCGAAGGTAGAGCAGGAAAAAGAACTTCGCCAGTGTTCGAAAGGCTGAGTCGCAAAGGATTCAGTTCATTTTTTGAGCCAATAGGAGGCACAAAGCTGCATTTTAATCTGAAAATGTTGAGGTCTTTTCCAAAAGTACGCGTCTTTGAACTGCTAACTTGTAGTTCAATTTAAAATAATAAGATCCGCCCAAACAGCGACTCTCTACGTTTAGAATTAGCCGACGTATCGCATTTTTAGAAGTTCAGTTTATGACGTCATCCACCACGGTAGTGACTGAGTGACACCCTTGGTTTCTTCCACATTGCTTTCATCAGTCATAGTGACGCACATTTGTACTGGTTACCCAACGTGAAACTCGGATGAAAGCCAGGTGGAAGAAACCAAGGGTGTCACTACCGTGGTGTATGACGTCATAATCCGACTTTTTCAAAGCACGATATTTCGACTAATACTGAACGTAGAAAGTTGCTGTTCGGACGGATCTTAATATTTTTAGCTAATCTACAAGAATCAAGCATCAATACACGGTTCTGTGACCAGCGCAACTGACCCATTTTATCACGCGATGATAGAGGGAAACTTTGAAAGACTAATGTAGGATTGCCACAGCCTTTGGAAGATGAAATTCCCTGACATTTCCCTGATTTCCCCGACAGTTGAGGATATGCCGAATGGGTAAAAAGACATAATTTGAAATAGTTTTCAGGCAAAATTTGTTGTTCGAAACGTCAAACCCATTCTTAAAGGCAGATAAAGGTGAATTAACAATTTTTCCCTGACAATTTCATCGTTATCTCTGACTTTTTCATCATTTTCCCAGACATGTTCAAGTTTTCCCTGACTCTTTAAAATGCCCTGACATTTTCCGGTTTTCTCGGTATTCCATGACTGTGGCAACCCTGCTGGCATACACTCTCAAAGGCAGATAAAGGTGAATTAACAATTTTTCCCTGACAATTTCATCGTTTTCTCTGACTTTTTCATCATTTTCCCAGACATGTTCAAGTTTTCCCTGACTCTTTAAAATGCCCTGACATTTTCCGGTTTTCTCGGTATTCCCTGACTGTGGCAACACTGCTGGTATACACTCTCAAAGGCAGATAAAGGTGAATTAACAATTTTCCCCTGACCATTTTATCATTTTCCCTGACTATTTCATCATTTTCCCAGACAAGTCCAGGTTTTCCCTGACTTTTTAAAATTCCCTGATATTATCCGGGTTTCCCCGTATTCCCTGACTGTGGCAACCCTGCTAATAGATATACAAAAGCATTACTCACCCAAATCTTGAAATTCACATGGTAGAATTGCCGTCTGTCCCTTCTCGACGGTTATGGTCATAGGCTGGGTTTTTATGATCGGCGGCCGCCTGGAGTCGGGCGCCCCCTGGTCGTTGGGTTCTTCCCCTCCTTCTCCACCTTCACCTTCCTCATCATTTTGTTCCTCTTCTAGATCTCGGTTCTCCGGTCGGCAGAGACCTGAAACCATGGGAAATTCGGCATCAGTGGCGAAAACTAACGGCATTGTAGATCATTAACCATCCAGGGAAACTGGACGTATTTCAGCTAAACGGAACTATAGACGAGTGAGAAAGATGGGATGCGCTCTAGAAAGCTGCGTAAGGAACGGCGCGCAATCCGTTAATTCTTCTGGCAATCAACTGACGTAACCGGAATTGCTGAATACTTTCGGTAAATATTTACTTGCGCTATAACTTAGGTGCGCAATGAGGTAGTGTCTCCGGCGATCAGCATCCGAAATGATGAGCATTTTTAGTAGATAATACTCCTTTGACAATGATTTTTTAGGACAACGGCTTCTGCGATCAGGTGGTACTATTACATGGGAAAAACTATATCGACGGTGAAAGTCGGCAATCACCTAACTCGTTTGCGGTGTCTGAAAATCTCCGCCTCTACGTCATTTTTTTAAAGGAGAACAAATTGATGTTATTTCTTGAAGTTTTTGCAGAATTTTCTTCGCATTGAGAAGAAAAATCATGACAGTTTTAAAGAATTGCCGTTGAGTAGTTTTCCATTTAAAAAATAAAGTATGACAGGAAGTCTGCGACGTCGCAAACCGAGTTATGTGATTGCCGACTTTCACCGTTGATATCTGCGTTATTTTGAAATGCGATATTTATACCGGCATTATCACCGCCTTTAGAGCCGTACTGCTGTAACGTTTCAGCTCCGATTAAGCCGCAAACGGGATTTGAGGTCAAGAAGAGAACTGCAGTCGATTTTCAAAAATTTGCCCCTTCTGAATCTGCATTCTGCAACCGCCCGGGCAATCATACTTTCTCACGAAAAAAGTAAATCTTGAAAAGTGAAAATGCTCCTCGCTACTGAACATAACATACATCAGAAAATCCGACAGGTTAAATTACGAGCTGAACTGCGGTTGTTTAAGCTAGCTTCGCGGTCATCACAGTTGAACTTTAGATGTGAGTGATGAGGCGTAACGCCTTGTTTCGGTCGTTTATACTAACTCTCGATGCCTTCGGGTGCGTGCTAAAGGCGCCAGGAGAGTATTTNGGGGGGGGGGGGGGGGAGCATTCATCTTGACTTGAGCAGCACTGACGATCATGGCTCACCATCACCGCGTAAACGTACAAAATATTCGATCCGTTCCGATCGATACTTTATATTGTGACAGCTTCGGTCGCTGTGTTGCTAAATTTCCTCGGGGAGAAAGGGAACTTTTGATTGGGCTCGAGTGTATATTCTACCGTGCTAGGCAAAAACGCAGTAAATCCATCAAGATTTTCCCTCGTTTTTCGGAACTTAACACTTCATAAAATGAAAAATGTTTAACCCATGCACTTCAAATTTTCGAGTTAAGTTCTTGATAGTATTTGCGAAAGAATTCCGTAAAAACATTGTCCTAAAGTACAAAAGTTTTCCTGGATCATGCATTGTTTCCAAAAAATGTAAAATATGACGTTTACGGCGTTTTTGAGTTGCACGACAGTATTTGAGAGTGTAGGTTAAGATCTAGGAACCTTGGCCGATGGGCACCATTCTTGAAATGGTGAAGGGAATATGGCGAGGATCCCACTTAGAAGAGTGGTATCTGAAGTAGGAGCGATTCCGATATTTGTTGGTGGTGAAAAATTTCAAGACTTAAGTTTTCATGAAAGTCTAACGCTTTGCTCACGATAGATTGCACTTTCTAAAGAATGATGGAAAATATAACCGACAACTGATATATCATAACAGTTTAACTGAAAACCGGTACGCATTAAAATATATGAAAAACATGAATGTTGTGAATTTTATGTTTAAGAAGAAACTACATACTGAGTGAACTAAGCATGAGAATGTCCTTGGTTTCTAGGAGTTTTAGAGGAGATATGACCAAATTGCCTAATCTGCCAAAATACATGTGTTTAAATGGGAAATGCCACCTGATGGCGTCACAAGGCAGCAGATTACCTTAAATTTAAATTCATCTTCGCACAATGTCCCACATTGGGAAAAATCATGTGAAATACTGCGAACCCAGCTCATTGAGCACTCCCAGACGTAGCAATTAGTGTTTTCGCACAAATTCTCCATTGGGAAAGTGGACTAGATTTTTAATGTATTTGCAAAAAAATACTCCTTGGTATTTTCTTTTTGGTCTCTTGTGCAAGTTATTAAAACTTCTTTTTTTATTATTATTCTACGTTGTATGCTGCTAGGGTGAGCTGAGCGCAATATGTTTGTATTCTAATTTGAAGTGGAGTGGTAAGAATCTTACAGAGGAAGCCTATTATGAGGATTTAGAGAGGTGAATCGGGTAATTTGTTCACTTGTCGAGGATACTCGGCAACAAGTGACCGTGCTTTTTCGGGGTGATGTGGGTCAACGGCCGCACAGAAATAGCCCGGCTCCCATGAATGCGGTGCTTTCAGATGTCTATCGATCTACTGAGTCTTTCCATGTTACATGCGCGTACGTCCGAGACGCAGAAAACAACCCATTTGCTGAGCGATTGCAGCAGAAGACTCAGTGTAACACGAGAGGCGTATTTCGACTTAAAGCCCTGGATATACGATCAATTCCCGAACCAATTCCGATCAAAGTAGCATCATCAAAGTGTCGGGAGTCATCAGTCTTTAACTCATTAATTTGCTTCATTTTAAAATGAAAACTTGGCAGAAATGTTTCCTGTGGCAGGAAATGATGAATGATGGCACTACGTTCTGATCTTACTTTGAACACAAAAAAAAGCGGCCCGTCAAAATTTGATGGTAGATGGTGACCACCAGTCATCAGCATGTCTACTTTGATCGGAATTGGTTCGGAATTTGGTCGTCTATCCAGGGTTTTCGATCTGGACGAGCAAAAATTTGGAATGGCAAATTGCTCGCTCCAAAAAATGTGATTCACGCTTTTTTTGGCAACAACCAAGACATACAACCGCCTGACACTGGGAGAGAGAGGGTAAACAGTTCCAGAATTTTAATTTAGAGAGTAAAGTTTTGGAACTATTTGTCAACAAAACCCAATTATTCATCGATTGATCGGTTGGCAGCGCCTGAGGATTCATACGGCGTTTTTCCTTAGCACGGCAGAGCAGCACACAAACAGCGACAAATGCGTCGAGGGACTTGGAAAATTTGAAATTTTTCTGGTCATTTGGCAACGACGAGAGAGACGGCGCCGCTCGCGAATCGAATATGAGGATATTATCATAAAAAAATACTAGACAAATTTTAGCACATCCTCGGATATCTGCAGACTCCAGTCGAGGAGTTCCGAGTCGAGTCTTACAGCCATGACGACACACAGTGGAAAAAACAACCGTTGAGAGGGAAATAATTCACGAAGCTAAATTTGCAATTGGAAATAAGAAAAATGACACAGAGCGAAACTACTACTAATTTTTTCCTTTTTATCCTTCCTTATTCCTGCCCCCCCCCCCTTCCGTGGTATATGCGAATACGGTGGAGAGTTTGCACCGAAAAATGTTAGTGCTTCATCTGCGAGTGCTTTATGAACTGAGTTCGCGGTATTTATCATGATTTTCTTCTGAAATGGGAAATCGTGGAAAAATTGATTTGAAAGTGAAAAAATATGCCGCATTGTGACGTAAGCTGGCGAAATTTGTCATTTACACACATGTATTGTAGGAAATAAGGTTATTTTGTCATATTTTTTCCAAAAATTGTTCAATTTAGAAACCGAGGATATCCTTGCGCTTAGTTCTCTTAATAGTTTTATTTTCAACGTGAAATTTGCAACACTTAAGACATCTACAAATTCTCGATTCAGTTGCCAATATATGTATATGGATTACATTTTGCAATAAGGAACCACTATTTCTGGCTCATTTTAGAAACAACATATAAGCCATTGATTTCCCTATGCAGATACGTAGTTTTATGGAAGAGCCAGAGATAGTGGTTCCTTATTGCAAAATGTAATCCATATAATGTAATATATATAAATAAAATAATCACGGCAGAGGATGTTTGATTTGGGAACGCTATGCATGTTTATTCTAATCATTTAAACGAACTCAAAGAATATTCATAGACAAAATTTGCCAAACATTTATTCTTCAAATAGTCACCCTAAACATTATATTGTGCAAACTTGGAGTGACTTTTTTTTTCTTTTATCGTTCTTTGCAAACATGCAATATTTCCGACTATCAAAACATTTTTTGACGCGTGATAAAGATTCTTTTGATTGCTTCCCGATTTGGGTTTTTATTAATTCATCACACTCGAGAAAATGTCAACAATTCTGTTGAAAACGTTTATCTGCATTCCATCGATGACCCTAATTTACGATCGGTATGCGAATTTCCATTTTCAGCGGATTTCTTGGACCCAAATCCATGATTATTTAAAGCTCTATTCCTGAGGAGGGGAATAAGATTGAAGTTTGAAGTTGCTTTTAAACGAATACAATCCCGACACACTTTAAAAAAATTCGATTCGAACATTTTAGGGTCCAAACAAGATCAGTCTGATTTACATTTAATCTTAGTGTGCAGATCCGGGACGCGGTGTGGGGGCGTATTGAGGAATCCGCTGAAACTGCCATAAAAAAAACTTAAAAGCTCACTAGCCTTTTTCATCCTGCAAATATTTCATTTCTTTTTTTGCAGGGTGGATAAAATTTACTTTTCAGCACTATTTTTCCTTACTAATGAATATTTTATCGATTCTCTTGAAGGAGATACGATGAAATTCAATCAATTTGCTTTGCATGGCCGAATACCTATGCGCTATCACTCAAACGATACACAAGACCAATAAAGGAAAAACTTCCAAATACAGTATGTAGTAAGCGAAATGAAATCATAAAAAAATTCTGGTTTGTAGTTCTCAGGATTCGTACATAAATTGAGTAAAAAAGCACATATTGTATATGTACATTCTCAATTTTTTATATAATTTTCGAAAGTTCAGAGGTATTGCTGATGCGTATTACCAAAATTGCTAAATAGGGAGAAATATGTGTTGAAATTTTTAATTGAAAATTCTCACTGTGCGTTGTATCCGGTCTGAACTCAGTTAATTGGCCCGATGTGAGCTTACGTAAGGCTTCTTGAAATTAAGCCAATTTTTGCAGCCGCGCTGTCAGTTCCATTCACGAGAAAATAGTGTTGCCAGCAACTCGGACAAATGCAGTTGAACTACCTCATACGGCAAAAATACTTTTTTCGCCGACATGCGGCAATCGGTGCGAGGTGTGAGGTTGGAAAGTCCAGACACCCAGTTTCCTCGAGAAGCAGGGAGGAGATCCTATCCTACAGTGAGCCAACTTTGCTTCTGAAGATCTATGATCACTTTGTTTTCCAGGATAGAGACTCAAAGGTATGAAAAGAAGATACTCCTTCAGGATTCTCCCATTAATTACAAAAATTAAAAAAAGTTTTAACACGCCCATCCACTTCCCGTGACGATCCGTAAAACTGCGGTTAAATTCCTAAAAATTACGTCACGTCAACAGCTCTGACCTACGTTTTCAAAGACGTCACGAGCAAGAATGTGGTCAATTGGACAAATATGCCAGTTTGTTATATACAGCTTTACTTTCAAGACGGAGAAAAATTTATTAGTGAAGTTGAGTCAAAAGGAGATGAAAAAAATGAGCAGTTTTCCTATTTAATGTCTCAAAAATTACGTAAAATCGCCTAAGAAAGTTGGTGAAGTAGCCATTTAACGATACTTCTCCCACATCCTGTAGTGTTGCGAAACGTCCACCACGATCAACTACCATCTGAACTTCTGAAGCATGCTCATGATCTACTGAAAAAAAAAAAATATTACGAAGTCACTGATGCAGTTGTCGATATTTTTTTCCAACTTGTTGTCTTTATTCGCAGTACTTTAGTCACTATAGCCGAGACTTAGGTACTCAGAAATTCATGAACCATCAACATGTAAATTTTGCCCGGAGATTCTTGTCTGGAGGTTGAACCGCATATCCTCAACACCAGATGAGTTTGCAGGTTTTGCAACCGCTAAAATAAAAACCGAGAGCAAAACCGCAAATAATAAGGATTCTGAAGCAAACTCCGACGATGTCATTCGGCGTTTGAAAATGAAAACACGGACAGCATAAATGGAACGAATAATTGACCCACGACAGCTTTCAACCCAATGACCATTATGCTCCTCTCTGCTCCAGTGCTCCTTTTTTAAATTAAAATCAAAGAGCTTGCCCAATGATCTGTGGCAAAAGCGCACGCAGTATTGCCAAACCGGGCAAAAAATAACGAATGAAGAGATGATCGGATAGAATTTAATAAATTTATTTTCACATCAATCGTTTTACTTACATAAAACGTAAATCATACGCTAACGTAACGTGAAAAACAGTTCATCGTCAACCATTAAGCTTGAGATAACAACAATACACGAAATAGCTCGTAATAATTTAACTAAAAAACAATAAGAGAAACGGGGACCAAAAATGTTCACACCTTAATTTATGACAAACTGAGGGCGCAAATGTAGCAGAAATGGATTTTTCCGGTCATTTATGTGGAACAGAGTACACGTGAAGAATGAAGTATAAAACTAGGAGAATTTAGAGTTTCATTATTATAACTACCAATCATACTCCGAACGGGACAGTTTTCGTTGAGAAAATTCATAATACTGTACTGTACTGTGTGCCATGTAGAGACAAGGGACCCTCCACTGGCCTCTTGGCGACAGGTGGAAGCTTTTACTTTCGGGAATTCAACAGTTCCTTATGGAAAATTATAAGGGAGCAACATTGATTACCCTAATTTCGGATGTTGACCTACCTACGTTGTGGATGATGAGCTTCGGGTGACGTCATGAGCCAAACAAGTTTCCCAAACCTCGGCCATTTTCGGCTTGTTTGCAAAACGAAATTGCCGACACGTTGTTGAACATCAAACATGTAGGTAAGTAAACAGTAGAATGCTGAAGTCCCGAAAGTAAAAGCTTCCGCCACGGCCAAGATACTAGTGGAGGGTCTCTTGTCTCTGGTGCCATGGCATTTTTGAACATCAAGTTGAATTCTCTATTCGTTAAGCACCACCTACGATCGGAGCATAGCCGAATTGCAAAAAAAACGTCAAAAAATCGATTTCATAGACTTGACAACAATGAGTGAATTCAACCTTGCGTTTGTCATGCTCATGTTAAAGTCAGCGTCGGATCAACCAAGATCAACCCGCGGTGCAGATTTGATTAGCAGTCATCGTGGTCTCACCGCCAGGTTGACAGTTTTCGCGGGGGAAAATTAAATTCTCCCGCAAACCCTCGAGAATATTTTTCGCGGATGGGGTTGCAACACTGGGCGTGTTGCTCCCGCCCTGGTTGCGAGAGGGCTTTAAGATGTATGCGATTTGAAGTTTCAATCTTGGCAGATTTATCGATTAGAAAGTCGCAAAAGCGGGCAGCGGGAATTATCAACGGCGTAGAAATGACGAATGTCGCCATGCGGTGGTAGTCTTGTGGTTCTAATTTCTATCGACATTTGCAAAGGCCGATTGAGATTAGGCGCATGGAATGGACGCAGAAGAGCGAGGAGTGACATTTTCATGCATACAAGACAAATGATCGTAGACTAAATATTACTATGCGTCTATCGTGCGTCATCTCTGGAGTTAGATGAAATCCTCAAATTTGCTGATCTATAGGTCCAAAAAATTGTAGGGATACATAGATCTGGGATCAGGCTGCAAGACTTTATGGGATGAGATTATAGGGAAACTAAAAAATATAATGATAAGATAGCATCTTGAACGTTAAAATTGTGTCTGGTAATCTTCAGAAATAGACGGATTTCCTGAACTTCCCATTTAATAAATTATGCTAAATTAAAAAGAGGATAAAAAAAAATACTTGATTTCGTTCGGGCAAAATTCTCTTATTGCAATGCATGGTTTACATCTGACGAAGTGCAAAATGGGCACTTGAGGATATTCTGATTGTAAATACTTAAAAATTGCGTTGATAAGATATTCCTGACATCTCAAATCGGTTTTGATCAACTCGTCACATCATTAAAAAAAATATACATTGTTCTAGCGGTAACAGCAATGACCTTTTTTTATCCTTCATTTTAAAATTTGCCTACTTCCGCCAGTGGGTATTAAGAATCAATAGCGACAACCTTATGCATATTTTGAATCTAAAAAATCGGAGGAAAGCGTTAGCACTAAAATCAGAAGATAGACTTAGAGTTAGAATTAAGCGTTAGAATTTTTTGCCTACTTACGCCAGGGGGTGTTGAGAATTGATAGCGACAACTTGATGCATATTTTCCGGGTGTCTACCAAAACAGGCTGATCAAAAATAAGTACTTGTGCAGTACTTTTTCAGTACCTTATCAAAAATGTCAGTACATCCTCCAACAGAAAAATTCCGTACTTTTACAGTACCTCCATTTGACGAAATTCGAAAAATTTCAAAAAATTGAATTGCGAAAAAAATGACATAAAATTGAAAAAAATTCAAGACCGTTTTGCGGAATTTCCGTACTTTTTCAGTACTCCCGGACCGCCCTTAAAAAATCAGTACTATTTACGGACTTTCCGGAAATTCCGGATTGGTAGACACCCTGATTTTCACTCCAAATAGTCTGAGAAAAGCGTTAGAATACCTTTATCAAACGAAAGTGGCGGAATCATTCCCAGGAAGACCAATAAAACTGCAATGAAACGTTCCTAGGTCGGAATTTCTGAGAGGTTCCTGAGTCATATCCCTCAAACACATCTCGAAAATTTCGCGGGACATTCGCGGCACGTCTCCGGACGTTTTTCGTGGGAAGCGGGCAGCTGACCTAATCAATAACGACGCTCAACATTCACTCTTGCGTGTCATTAGGGGGACCAACAAGACGAAGACATTTTCGGAACATAGAAACAATCGTGCTTTGAATGAAAATCCGGACCCGGGCGCATTCTCATCACGTCCCGCCGAGGCCCAATAAAGCGGCCCACGATTAGGCCATTTATCGTTTTCGACTACGTGAAATGAGGCGTCTGGGTGCTTCATCTTTTTTGGCATTCGCTGCCGCGGAGATCACGGCTTTCTTTTGGCAGGTGGAGTGAGAAATGGGCCGGCGAGACGCTTAGTGTAATGATGACAACACCAGACGACCTTGTAAATCGCGGTGCGCCGTATGTAACGTCAATCAATGTAACTATAAAATCTAGCATGATTAATTTTTAAAAAATGTGTCTGTTCCACTCATGGGATAATGCCAACTGAGAAAATGTTTTCCAGGTGGAAACGCGCATGAATCACGTAGTACACATTAGAAAAGTAAAAAATCTACTCCTTTACGCAAAATCACCTGAAAGCACTCGGTGAAAACAATTTGCGAGATTGTTTAATTGGGTTAGGATATTTTACGTCTTTCTGGGAAAACATAATTTCTGGCAACTAAGAAGAACCAAAAAGACAGTATTTTTGAATAAGGGCAATACGGAATACGCGAATTGTGCATTGAAAGGTGGATTTTAGTCATTACTGATGTGCTTAACGTGAATTTTGTGAGCTTCATACCTGTCAGAACGTTCTCAGTTTGCTTTATTTATTACGTGGAATGGACCAACTTCACCTGAGGTTGATGAAATTTTTGTTAACAAAGGAACGGAGCCTTCAATTTATTGTACATGCAATACGCTTTTCCGCTGTCGAGCCAAGAATACTTGGTGACATCTAATTTTGCTTCATTCAGTTTCTTGGACATAATAATGTTGTCATGAGAATGTTGCCTCACGGTTACAAATATTATATCTTACCAGACCCAATCAACAAGAGAAGTAGCAGGTATATATACTCCATTATAATTTGATTATCAGGATCATAGTGTCAAAGAGTATCCTTTAGTTCTGATTGTGGAACGGTAACAAACCTGAAACACACGAAAAAAGAAAAGCGTTAGAAAGAGAATGAACTTGAAATTCTAAAAGTGAGGCACAAAATGAAGCTCCGAATTCGATTTCTTATTAATTTTCAAAGCGCGCTCTAAGACGAATTTCACTCGAACTGATCAAATATCTCAAGTTAGCGCAGAAAAGTCTATGACAAAGACGATCACGGTTCAGTATACCTAATTCATACGTTCCTGTGCGGCAAAAATTTGAGCAGTTTTGACTTTATCAGACATACACTGTTTCCTGCTTGGTGGCAGAGCATCGTCTACAGCTCTACCAGAACGTACCTCGGTTGGGAATCTTTCCATGATAAACTTATGTAGGACTCGAGTGGCTTACGGTGGCCACAGCCAGGGCGGCGCACTCCCATCAAGCACACATACTGTGATGCGGAATTACAGTGCGATACGAGGCAGAACCACGGTGGTTTATGACCGCGAGCACGACACCAATGCGACAAGTTCTAGCTTCGAGATTGCGTCTCTTCAAACGGCCATCGGCAAAAATGCTACATCATTACAGAGGCTGGGATTCCTGGACTGATACAGTTACTTTGCAGGTCATCCGGAGTTAACTTTGAGTGACTACTTCAGAAGCCAGAACAAGTTCCCTGGTTGACCAAGCACACCATTAAAACAGATAGGAGTGTAGAAATACTGGCGGAAGCCTGGTAAACTGATTTTAGGTTTCGGTCAAAACTGCGTCCGCAGTGTGGACTATGTTTTACATAGTTTCATGGGGAAACATCGGCAATTTCACGTTCCTCGGGTTTTCATTCAAATCTGTAGCACACGGAAAAAATAATCGTTGTCCTAGCAATGATTTTAGTAGATTCCAAGCCCTACCTACTTTTCTAGTTCGCAGTCATTATGTTAATCATGTGGTAACAATTTGTTCGGTCACGATTACATTGCTAATGGGACGGCATTGTTACTGAAGCCAAAATAAATGTTACAAAAAAATATGATGGTCCCTTCACGACCAGAAAAGTAGGTACGACCTGAAGACCACTAACAGTATTGGCAGTATAGAACTACACTACCAAACACGAAAAAGGATTATCCAGACACCTCGTGCGAGAGGGGCGGGG